>QRDG01000015.1:325019-590001 GCA_012064385.1 Puccinellia tenuiflora | reverse complement strand
CCGAGGACTTCTTCAACAATCATGACATCAGATTTGTCAAGTTCATCCTCTAGGCGTGGTGCCATTTTTCTTAGCAGCATTGTTTCCTGTAATAAGATTGAAATCATTGATTTCATGTCAAGGGTTACAAATATGATATTAGTTTGGTTTCTCAGTAATACATAATATGATGACGTTAAATATTTCTTACCTAAGCAGATTTTGCCTCCTCAGTCATCACGCCATCCTTGTTAGTGTGGCTTAATCTGTAAAATTCAATTGGAGAAGTTTCCTTCTCCTCCTTCCCGATCGTTCAAAGCCTTCTATAAAAATTAGTACATTATTAACATTAATTAGAACTGAAATATATAAATTTATAGTAGAAGTATGAATTGTAGAGAGCTAGATCCAATATTTACAACATGTTCGTAGTGTGCAACATAGCATCTAGATCCAGTGGTGTAGTTTTGCTTCACACACTCTCTGTTCTTTACATTCTTCTCACACATTTCCTATATATAGTTACTGAAAGTTAGTCATCCATAAAGTAGATATTTGTATGAGCTTATTAACTGTAGGTGAAAGAAAAATGTATTTTGTAATTGGTAATGATCATCAAACCATCTGTTCACAAGTTCAACCCAACTCTTCTCTTCTCCTTTGTCTGGCGTCAGCAAATAAGCTTCCTCGGGACTAAGCTTTTGAACCTTGGGCCAATACACCTTTTTCGGCCTGTATCGTAACTGCCGAACACCACTCTGTATCATATTAGTGCACACTGATATTGCCACTTCATCATCTTTGTCCATGTACAATTTTTCCTACAGAAAAGAGATGCATTTGCAGATATTAGATTCGTGAACATGGAACTTACTAATTACTAGAAATGAAGACTGTTAACCTACCGATACTTTTTTAATAGCTTTAGGAACAACTTGTTTGAGAGCTTCATCTTGGTCGTAAAGCTTCCAGTGCGTTGCTATGGGCATACTGTTGCGGATGTGTACACCAACCTCAGAGCTAAGTTTTGCTCCATGGAGAGGATTTGTGGGTCTTTTCACGCCTGCAGTGAAATCAATATGCATTTTGTTGCCACCATTTCTTCTTGTCCACTCTTGTAGTCCATGCCCCATAGTAGGTCTGCGTCCCTCTCATTTTTTCTTTCCAGTGCCGGACCTAATCAACGCATCTGAAATAAGACACATAGCACAAGATGATATTCAGTGTAGACAAAATTTTGAGTGCTTATGTAACCTACTTAGTATGTTCTCTATATGTGCTACACATTATACTGAAAGCACTAAACCCTTTGAAGAACTGAAGTCCGTACCTGAACGTTGAAAGTTAACAATTTGGTGGTCACCAGGTGAGTTGTTGTCATCAGAAGTCATGATGTAGGGTGTTGCCCGATCTTCACGGATTTGAGGCGGGGAAGAGGATGAACACGAAGAACACGGAGGTGGAAACGAAGAACACGAGGGGAAAAGGGGCAAATCGTGGGGATAACTCGCGAAGCCTACAAGGGAGAATCACCCGGCAACAAACCCCCAGCGGAGCAGCCTCCGGATCCCAAAACCCAAGTCAACAACACGCTTAATGAAACCGATTTCTCTTACCGGCCGGTCCACCGATCCAATAGAATCCACAAGGGAAAGATTGGTTTGCACTACTAGAGACACCTCAGTGAAAGAGTAGCTACAACAAGAGATTCATCATCCTCCTCGGAGGAACCCATCACGGGAAGGAGCAAAGCTCAACTCTAGTTCATTCTTCTCTACCTCAAATGGAAAAGGGGGAAAGCTATTTATAGTCTTAGTACAAAAGGAGCTGAAAGGTGGGGGTCCGGCCTGGGGGCCGGCCTGGGCCGGCCTGGAGGCCGGTGGCGTCTGTAGGGGGCCCGGCCTGGTGGCCGGCCTGGGCCGGCCTGGAGGCCGGCGTCATCTGGAGGGGTGCCGGCCTGGGGGCCGGCCTGGGCCGGCTGGGAGGCCGGCCGGCTCTGGTGGGGTGCCGGCCTGGGGGCCGGCCTAGGCCGGGCTGGAGGCCGGCCTGCCTGATTTCGCCTCCTTCTTCCTCTCCTTGTCCATGACGCTTCCTTCTCCTCATCCACGCGTATGCCTTGGATGAAATCAACTCTTGGGCTTCCTCGGCACCTCCCATCGGCTTCGTATCCATCGTGTCAAACCTAGCAATGCAAATGGGCGGATGCTCAAGTAGCATACCATTCCAAAGGGTAGGAAATGAGATCTCGAAGAGGATGGAGTTCACCTTTGACGTCCATGGTGACTTGGCATTTGTTGGCATGCTTGACATGGTGATGTCGTTGGGTTGGGCTACATCATCCCCCCCTCCTTCGAAAAGCGTCGTCCTCGACGCTAGCACGTCCTCATCATGTGAAGGAGATAGATGGCTTGACGTTGAAGTGGAAGTCACCATGCCGCCATTGATACCTATACGCACCAAAGACCAAGCAAAACATGTGCGTGCATGATAGAGGAGCACATCATTGATGACATGTCCCAATTTGTTCATAACACCATTAGCACAACACAAATATATGGAATGGAATACAAATGCAAGGTCAATGTGCAAACAACTCGTCCAAACATCCTCAAAATTTGGGAACACAAAATCTCCAAGAAAATTTGAGAAGGCTAAGAAAGCTATCTCATTTTGAACCATATGATGTTCATTGCATTGAAAGCGTCGGAAAGAAAGGTTTGTGAACCACACAAGGTGAGAGAGGCTCTTATCATCGCCATCATGGGTGCAACCAAAGCAAAGAGAAGAGCAAGTGTTCATCAATTTTGTTGCAACACCAAGAAGATAACATCCCAAGGCCTCATGACAAGACATGCTCAAAATATCATTATGGTGACCAACAAACATAAGGAAAGAGAAATTGCTCATCAATTTTGCGGAAACACATAAATCATCTGCAAGGAAGATCAAGGGAGCATGAATGTCACAAAGGAAAACCAAAGCACTCACATGTTTGCACGCGAACCAAAGGAAAGAGCAATTGTTCAATTTGTTCGATGCAAAACATGGAAAAGGAAATAGAGGTTGGTCGGAGGCACAACTCTCATGGTAAGTGCTCTCAAGAGCTCTTTTTGTCAACTCATGTTCAGTTGAAGTTGACATTATGAAGCATGAGCCATTACACACGAAATTCCATAAAAAGAAATTGTGTGCATGGTACATGAATGCATCATCCATCATGATGCGTCTCTTCATTTGCACATCACCAAACACACCACGTTCAAAATGGAAGTGTGAAGTATGCGGATGGTCAACATGCAAAATGAAGGATGGAAAATTCTCAACATAGCAAAAGGAACCATCTCCAAAAATTGAGAATGCTATGGGGGCAAACTCATTATCAAGCATTTTATCATCATTGCAAGCAACACATAGGAAAGAGAAATTGTTCGACATATTGCATGCAACAATGGGAGAAAATTGGAAAGATTCATAGCAAGGCATGCATGTGGTAAGCTCATCACACATAGGAAATTCCACATGATCAACGTTGGTTTGGAACAAGGTATCACATGGGAATATGACAGAATCATAGGTGACATTGAAAGAAACATCCACATCATGCAAGCAATCACAAGGCATCATGTCCACTAGTGGGATCATGGCATCATCAACACCCATATGCGTACCTTTGTAGTCCCGCTCAAGAGAAGTAGGTGTTGTGGTAGAGGTAGCGGCGTCCATGTAGCCGACTTGTACATCTTCATGTAAGCATGGGGTGGCATCGTCTTCATCCTCCATGTACATCTTCTCCATAAGAGGCACCATCATGGCGAAGCTTGGCGTCTCATCATCCATGGAACCTAGTAGAACATGAGAGAAAACACTAGAGGTAGAGGGTAAGTTGTTAGAAATCGAAATGTCCTCACTTGACCTATCAACTACCTCTCCCAACTCAAGTGGTGTATCCCTCATTCCCTCAAAATGTAGGCACTCAATCTCGCATATGGTGGAGGCACTCAACTCACTTGCACTCTCACTCAAGTGTGCTAGGTGGCTCTCATTCTCACATGGGATTGGTACCATCTCATCATTCAAGCACATAGGGATAGGCTCGGTATGCTCAACTCCAATCGCCACCTTGGTTGAAGGGAAACTCCCATGCTCAACCTCCTCAACCTTTTCGCCTCCAAAGGTGAATGCCGTAGGGTGGGCATCATCACTCGACTCCTTTGCCGAAGGGAACATCCCATGCTCGGCATCTCCACTTGACTCGACATCCATAGTGGAAGCATCCTCCATGTTCGCCTCCTTGGTCGAAGGGAAAATCCCATGCTCGACCGTCTTCTCGCTGTCTTCATGGTCACCATCTTGTAGTGGAGTCGACAATAAGCTCGGTGAAGAGTCATGTGAGGGCTTGAAGAACTTGGATAACCCGGCAACGAACTCCTCGCGGAAGGTCTTGAGATCGGTCATGAGCTTGTCGTTATCGGCGTCGGCCTTGAGCTTGGCTTGCTCGAGCTCGAAGGTGTAGGTGTCCCGCTTGGTCTTCCACTCGTCGAGGATGGCCTTGAGTTTTCCCAATTCCTTCGTGGAGCTTGATCTATGCTTGGACGCTCTTTTGGTTGTGGCGCGCGGAGGAGACTCCATATGATGTGTACTTGCCACCATCTTGGAAGTTGATGTAGATGCGTGATGGCGTGGCCTTGAGTAGCTTGAGTCCTCATAGTGGCATCGATGATGATCATGAGTAGACGTACGCCGATGAAGATCCTTGGTTTTCCTTGACGAAGACTCATGTGCATAGGCACTTTGCGTTGGCCTTGAGTAGCTTGATTCCTCATAGTGGCGTCGATGATGATCATGAGTAGACGTACGCCGATGAAGATCCTTGGTGTTCCTTGACGAAGACTCATGTGCATAGGCACTTTGCGTTGGCCGCCGTCTTGAGGGCGAAGTAGCTTGACGTCGAGGAGGAGGGTGTGTCTCCTTGTCCTCTAGGCGAAGATTCCTTGAGCTCCGTCTCCTTGAGCTTGTAGGTTCTTGACGGCGGTGGCGCTCTTGAGTTCTTGGTCTTGAGGATCGCCGAGGTGGGTACTCATCATCGGTGTCGTCGTCCACATGATGTGTAGCGCGTGGTAGATCCTTGACATGCCTTGAGGAGTCGTAGTCCATGTAGGGTCCCGCCACATCATTGGAGTTGTAGTCGTTGTAGTGGTCCATCATGGCGTTGACGCTTGTGGGCTCGAAGTCGGTGTAGCTCTCCATGTCGTGGACGGTTGCGGCATCGTAGTCGTAGTAGTGGTGGTTCTCCGCCATGTAGTCCATGCTCGTGGAGGTGTCGTCGATGTCGAGGTCCACCATGTCATCCATGCTTGGGGCGCCGTAGTCGTTGTCACTCATGATGTCATCCATGCTTGGCGCGCCGAAGTCGTTGTCGCTCATCATATTCTCATCATCATGGCCTCCATAGGATGCTCCGCTCTCACTAGACATGGTCAATCACAAGACAAGTGTATATATATGTGGAGGTGAAAGGAACTAAGAAACCAACCTCACCTAGTAGATAGTATTGGAACTAGTGGACCATGCCAAGAGAAACCGATACACAAGAATGCGGGTGACTTGAATTTCAAAGATCCAAATGCAACTCCAAAACACACACGGCTTATGAGTGGATAGGTATGAATTGTGGAAAGCAAATGGAACAACCGGAAACCAAGATATTGTAAAGGCAAGTAGAGAACCACGATGACCACAAAGAAAATACAAGTCGATCTCAAAAGATAGGAGTGAAGCACATAGAAACACACGCTTTGAAGAGAGGGACTTGTGCAACCAAAAATGAGCTAGTGATGGACCTAGCGAAGACTAAAGCTCAAGTTACACAAGTGCAAGAGAAACCAACTCGATTGCAAATTATTGGTGGGCTACAAGATTTACACAAAGATACCACACCTACAAATTTTTCATCGAGCTAGCGCGACCTACAAGAGATATGGCATTGAGGCTCTTTCTTTTTATTTGCTCTCTTTTGATTCTTTTTCTATTCTCTTTTGGCCTCTTACTCCCTTTTTCTATTTTGCCTTTCACTTTGCTTGCCAACAACAACTATATGAACTAGCGCATACAAGGGTTGCTCGGAATACTACGAGGTATCAAGTGTGCAAAGCCCAAGCAATCATAGATGAGCTAGTCTCAATAGGTAAGATAAGCACAAATGGCTTGGCTAACAAGTGATGCAAGGTGGGAGAAGGTTCGGGGATGTTATACCTTTCGTCGACGATCTTTACCCGGTGGAGTGGAATGTCCCTTCCTTGCTCACGAAATATGGTGGCAATAGATGATGGATCAACCGCCGTGGTGATGTAGAGCTTGTCCGTAGCTTCGATTAGAGACGAAAATCACCAAAAACGGAGTCCGGAGTGAAAAGTTATGGCCAAAACAAAATTTCAGCAGGGNCGATCTTCACCCGGTGGAGTGGAATGTCCCTTCCTTGCTCACGAAATATGGTGGCAATAGATGATGGATCAACCGCCGTGGTGATGTAGAGCTTGTCCGTAGCTTCGATTTGAGACGAAAATCACCAAAAACGGAGTCCGGAGTGAAAAGTTATGGCCAAAACAAAATTTCAGCAGGGGAACCAGCCTGGGGGCCGGCCTAGGCCGGGCTGGAGGCCGGCGGCTTCTGCCGGGGGTCCGGCCTAGAGGCCAGCCTAGGCCGGGCTGGAGGCCGGCCGACACTACCCTCCGGGACGCGAAAATGGGCGATTTTGGGCGGAAAACGGCCCGAAAAACACCAAATCGGAGGGGAAATCAAAGGAATTTTGCCATGGGAACGCAAAGGGAGGTAGATCAACAAGTATAGCAATGGATCCACGGATCAAAACCTACCAAAACTCACAAGAATCTCAGATCGAACCAAAAGCAATTTGAGGCTATTTTTGGTGGAAATTTTCGAAATTAGCAAAATCAAAGAAAAATTTTGTGGATATGGGGGTGGAAACAAAGGCAAATGGCAACCCTTGCTCTGATACCATATGATGTAGGTGTTGCCCGATCTTCACGGATTTGCACACACGAGTGGAGGGAAACGAGGAAGAACGCGAAGAACACGATGAACACGGTGAAGAACACACGCAAAAGGGGGATAACTCGCGAAGCCTACGAGGGAGAATCACCCGGCAACAAACCCCCAATGGAGTAGCCTCCGGATCTCAAAACCCAAGTCAACAACACGCTTAATGAAACCGATTTCTCTTACCGGCCGGTCCACCGATCCAATAGAATCCTTGAGGGAAAGATTGGCTTGGTCTACTAGAATCACCGCAGTGAGAGAGTAGCTACAAGAAGAGATACATCATCCTCCGGGAGGAGCCCATCACGGGAAGGAGCAACGCTCAACTCTCAAGTTCATTCATCTCTACCTCAAAGGAAAAGGGGGAAAGCTATTTATAGTCTTAGTACAAAGGGGTGAAAGGTGGGGGTCCGGCCTGGGGGCCGGCCTGGGCCGGCCTGGAGGCCGGCGTCGTCTGTAGGGGGCCCGGCCTGGGAGCCGGCCTAGGCCGGCCTGGAGGCCGGCGTTGTCTGTAGGGGGCCCGGCCTGGGAGCCGGCCTAGGCCGGCCTGGAGGCCGGCGTCGTCTGGAGGGGGCCCGGCCTGGGAGCCGGCTAGGCCGGCCTGGGGGCCGGCTGGCTCCTTCCTTGTGCTTTCACACCTTGACGCTTCCTCCTCCTCATCCACCACGCGTATGCCTTGGATGAAATCAACTCTTGGGCTTCCTCGGCACCTCCCATCGGCTTCGTATCCATCGTGTCAAACCTAGCAATGCAAAGGGGCGGATGCTCAAGTAGCATACCACCAAAGGGTAGGAAATGAGATCTCGAAGAGGAAAGAGTTCACCTTTGACGCCCATGGTGACTTAGCATGTGTCGGATGGTTTGTCCTTGTGATGGACGTGGGTTGGGCTACATCAGCAGGCCATTAACAGCCACAGATGCAAGCCGGCGATGGCATGGTAGGCGTGATTGAGGGGTTAAGGCATCCGAGGCAGCAAGACACGCTGGCTCGGATCAGGCGGTGTCGCGTGCGGAGCCGACAGCCCGGCGACGTAGTTCAGGCGGCGAAGCGTGGATCAGTGGTGTCTCGGGTGGAGAGGTGGCGACGGAGTAGAGGCATAGAATTGAAGAGGATGGGGCGATGGATTGTGAATTTGTGAGGGTAGTTGGACGGAAATTTTCGTCCGCTCGACGGAGTCCGCTCAGTGTAATTTCCCCTAAATCTGACCAATGCCTTGTGTTATGATGTAGGGGGTTGGCCCGATCTTCACGGATTTGAGGGGGAAAAGTGGATGAACACGAAGAACACGGAGGTCGAAACGTAGAACACGAGGGGAAAAGGGCAAATTCGTGGGGGATAACTCGCGAAGCCTACGAGGGAGAATCACCCGGCAACAAACCCCCAACGGAGCAGCCTCCGGATCCCAAAACCCAAGTCAACAACACGCTTAATGAAACCGATTTCTCTTACCGGCCGGTCCACCGATCCAATAGAATCACCGCAGTGAAAGATTGGTTTGCACTACTAGAGACACCTAAGTGAAAGAGTAGCTACAACAAGAGATTCATCATCCTCCTTGGAGGAACCCATCACGGGAAGGAGCAACGCTCAACTCTAGTTCACTAGTCGTCAACCCGTGCATTTGCACGGGCTAGATTAGCCTCCAATAGCATGCAAATTGTATGAATATTCGATTTTCTTACCTCGATTAGGGATATGATTTAAATTGTTTTTCCACAGTCTAACTTAAGTGCATATCTTTGCCTATTATTTTTTATATAAGCAATCTGTTCTATTAGTTTTCAACTTTGTATTTATTTTGTAGATTTTATTGGGACTACACAAAATGCTGCAACCTTTGGCGATGATTTTTCTATCTGATTCATGTTCTACAAATAGACTTAAATGCATTTTTCACATGTCATCTATCCATAGGTTGACTTATTTATCTTTTTTTTACCATGCATACGCTACACTTAGATTCGTGTGAGATCCAAAATGCATAATCGCACTTCTAATATTATTGAATCATCACAATGTGCAGTTTCAGAAGCCCGTTAAAATGGTTGAAGGAGGTACCTTTGATAAAGAGATCTTAAATTTTTAAAGAAAACATAGATTGCTTGTGGCTATATGTAATACCTTTCCCTCGTGAAATATTATTTTTAGATTATAGGGAAAGTTGTGGAGTGTGTTTTGAGAGAGGATTGTATCACCATGTAATATAGTTACCTTGGATTCCAAGTAGGAAAAATGTATTTCTCAAATTAGGTTAAGATTAGAGAGGGAGGACTACTACCGAGAGGCTCCAAATACTTTTTGACTTTAATTTGTTTTTAATAAATTTCTCAAGTTTTCTAAACAAAAAAAACACATAAGAGAATGGATATCTATAGAATTTCCTTACTGTAGATGCAAGCGGAATATAATCCAAATAGAAAGGTTGGAATTTAATCCATTTGTTTCAATGCATGTTTTTTTTCAAAATGTGTGAATTTGTTGGTATTTTTAAATAATACGAACCATGAGATATATTAATTCGCCAATACCATGGAGTTTCATGGTTAGGAAAATTCGTTTTAAAAAAAACTAACGGGTGTGCTTTACTCACCTGCTTCTCTGGAGTGTGCGCCACGACGCCACCTTGACCTTGCTTGAACCATGCACCGTGGGCAGTCCAACCTTTTTCAACGATGGACAATTTACATAAAGTGGGATATTTGGAGGGCCTATATCTCTCGAACCAAATGAAAGCCATACCTGCAAACAATTCAGGCCCATCAATAGAGGAAGTGGTTTCTCATGGAAGATGTACTATTACATGCGCAAACCACAATCAAACAATTGTAGTTATATATGGAAATATGACATGCAGTGTGTTTGATAAGAAACTCTGTTATATTTCAGATCTGCTGTTTCCATGTAGAATATGTTACAAAATATTTTTGACAGTTTAGTGGAATTCATATATTTTCTCGATTTATTATCTTATCATATTAAGAATATCTTACAAAGGTGGAAAGACAAAGTAACATTGGTACTTGCGCAATTGATGTACATCTTACAATCAGTTGACATGTCCAAGTTATCTTCATTTTACGGCATGCATCTATATATGTTCTTCTAATCTAATTTATTAGATTTTATAATTATACATATCATCATAGATACTCCATTTACTTGAAACTATGGTACTTTGGAAAAAAAAACTGAACATAATGCTATAAGGGAAACTCATTTCCTTTGCCGTACGTAATAACTCTCTCTTAGTAAACAATTTAGTTGTTCCGAAGACTCCACACAAAAAGGGTATTTATCAATTGAATGTCAGGGAACAACAATTATTTTTATGCTATGCACTGTATAGTACGCTTAATTATAATAATATAGTATACCTTGCTTCAACCCCGGCTCATGGCTTCCGCTGTAATGCTACTACAAATTATGGCAAAACCCTTTGTACAGGCGTGGCGTTGAAAATTTGGAATCGAACACATATATATATATTTAGAGGACTATATAGTTGTAGGAGTCAACTTGAAAATGATAATATGAGTATTCTGAAAGAAAAACAAACATTCTTCAGACAATATCTCTGTTATCATACTTGGGATTACAAATTAATCAGAGTTGAGTAATCATATGTACCCAATACACTACAAATTTTATGACACATGCACCTGAGAATAAATAAATCACGGTCGAACACATTACTATTTAACTGACAGCTGCAAAAGAAAATATTGGAGAAACATAAAGGATTATTTACTCGGCTATTATAAAATAAGGATTTATAAGTAAATTCAAATAAGACATCAAGACTACTGAAACTTCTAGACATATATTATAGGGATTAATCGAGTCCCCCTCCAACCATTAAACTTTAGCAAACCTTCCGATCTGGTTTTCCTCTTTGCTCATAATTAATGCATGCACACATGGTCAAAACTTGAGCACTGGTGAAAACACCACTATCCGGAGTGATTTGTAACATCCCTAACTTGGTAATGAAAAATACGAAGAATTTTTTCCACTTTTTGCATTCATGTTTGCATCATGGCATATCTTTAAATTGCTTTTGTGACAAACCACAATGGGAAATAATAAAAAGAGGGAAGCCAAACTTCCCAAAACCTTTACTTACTTGAAATGCAAACTATGGTGCAACCTTTAACATGACAGGTGACCATATGGTTCAACAAGTTCCCCAAGTTCACCTTAATGCACAAGAACCAAATGGAGGGGTTCCAATTTGCTTCCAACTTCCTTAGGCCCTAAAGTGTGGCTTAAAGCTTTTGTCTATTTGTGAGCCATGCCACCTTGCTCAAAAGGCTAGATAAAGATGTGCTGAGCCTGTTTTACCTTGTGGAGAAGCTCCCAGATTTTACAGGTTTTTCTGGAATTGTTTTGATACCCAAAATCAATCTAGCTTTTCTGCCAAATTTTAGTCATCCGGAATGACCCGGATTTTTCCGGATCCATTCCGAGTGTCCCGGAATTTTCCGGACCTATCCGGAAAATTCCGAACGTTGCACAGTGGCGACAGGGAGCACTGGCGCCATGCCGTCCGCGCCCATGCCGTTGCCGCCGTGGCCTCGCCTAACCCGCGATGCCGTGGCCCCCCCCTGCGAGGTCAAAGACACACGCCTCGACGCCCTAGACCTCACCTGCTCCTTTCCCCCCTCTGCCCTCTCTCTCTCGTCCCCCTCCCGAGCTCCCTAGGAAGCTCTCCGTAGTGCCGCCGCCACCGCCGTCGATTCGCCGCCGTTGGAGCTTCCCGGGACGAACGGCCGCCGCCAACACGTCCGCCTAGACCTCCTCCCCCTCCTGGAGCAAGGAATCGAGCCGGGGTGGCTCGGTCCCGACGTTTTCGTCCTCGACGACTACCTCACCGGCCGCATTCCTCCGGCCGAATTCCGGCGTCCTCGACTCTCCCTTCCGCACCAGCCCAACTCACCAGCTCAAGGTGAGGCATGCGTGCTTGCTAACCCTCTCCCGATCCCCCTCTCCCTCTGTTGCTTGCTCTTCGTGCGAAGCCGCCGCCGCCGTTGCTTTTTCTGCCCAGTATCGAGCCGTCCGGAATCGCCCGGATTATTCCGGATCGATTCCGGGTAACTCGGAAAATTCCGGACCTTTCCGGACGAATTCCGAAACCCTTACAGAAAGTTTTGGAGGTCACCTCGGATTTGGCTCGGAATGAGCCCGGATTATTCCGGACCATCCGGAATATTCCGGCCCAATCCGGATGAATTCCGAACCAAGCTGAAAACTTGTGAACTATGTAATTTGACTTCTTTTCGTTAAATCTTGCAAATGGTGTACCATTTTGATCAGTGTTTCAGATGCTATCTAAATATGCTAGTATCACCTCATGACAACAACTTGCCCTTTTATATTATTCTCTACTTGGTTAAAAGATATAAATCCAAAGAAGTATTTAAATTGCTAGTTATTCCTCGGTACTCCGAAAAATCACAAATAATTTACCGAAGTGTTTGGAATGTTAAACCCAAACCTCTTTAATCATGTCATGTTCATGCACATTTGAGCAATTTCTAAAATAATGTAATCTTTATGAACATTTGGACATTAAGCTAAATATGAGGTGTTTTCCAAATAATTTCCTTAATTATTTGGCTCCCCATTTAATTGTGCCCTTAAGTTATATAATGGAATCCTTGCATAAATTTTTGACATGTCATCATGTGATTGAGCATTGCATCTCGAGTTGTGTGATTTATGTGTTCTTTGCTTTTCTTTTGGGCATCGATAGATTCCGGAGTCGAGGTTACCGATAACTACCCCGACGATCAATACTACGCGCCCGGGCAGCAAGGCAAGAGATAACCTAACCTTCTTGGCATCTAGCATCCTATGCTTTTATCAAATTATTTTATCCACCATAATATTGCATGCGGTTCAAATGTCTTTTGGGTAAATAATAGGGAATCCTATGAATGCATGTTTTCCCGAGCCAATCACATGTACCCTACCTATGAACCCTAGTGTTGATGTGTTGGCCGGATACAATTATAATTGTTGGTTATATGCTTAGCCATGCTTAGAAATGCTTAGTTGAAATGCTAGTAATGTCCGTTATTGAATTCCATATTTATTGATGATGATGGAATGATTCGGGCATGGTGGATGAATGTATGCTTAATTAAATTGCTAAAGGCTTGGATGAGTTGCCCTCGGGGAGGGTGGTTTGCCTCATTCTTGCCGCCTAGGCTGAGAGGGCTTTTAGCTAGAACCAAGAAAACAAGCGTGCTTCCGGAGGTGGGGCATATGGAACCCCCTTGACCGAATAAGTTGTGAGGGGCTTGTCAAGGGTCCTCTAGTTCGAGTTTTCCCATTTGCGCGTGAGTTGTGTGGGTGGAAAAAGGGAACGAGGATGGTGGTGTTTAGGAATGTGGCCGCGGGGCAGGGCGCTGGGAGCGCTAACCTGTCCTTCCGCACAATGATGGTCCTTGAGTAAGCCTCATGCAATGTAAAGGTCTAACCGCGCCCGTTCGCCGGCCTTCCCCGGAAGAGGGCCAACTAGGTGAGCCGGACGGTACGATGGGTAAATTAGTACACCCCTGCAGGGTTTAATCTTTTCGAAAGCCGGTGTCCACGGTTATGGACAAATTCTTGGGAAAGGCGGATTAGCTCATAGATAATGTTAACCTAATTGATATGGCAGCTAAAGGTTGCATAATCACGTGTGTTAAAGGTTCACTTCCTCGAGGGTGATTCGAGGGGGTGCCTTGGTGGAGATGAGAGTGGTTGGTTACTAAAGGGTTCGATGAGAACCGATGATGATAATGATACTCTCTTACCCCTTTATAAAACTTTTCTGAGTAGACGAATGCCATGTGTCTTTTATATTTCTGTTTATGAAACTTAGCTTCATGCAAAGAGATACATATACAGCTTTAGAGCCTCCGTCAGTCATGGGGGCCTATATCGCCCTACTAAACTTGCGAGTACATCGTACTCAGTCTCTCTTTGCTGCCTCTATGTATTTGTATTTCAGAGGAGGACGACACCGAGCAACTAGGTGGGTTCTTCGTTGACGTCGACTACTAGTCTGGGGTTCCCAGGTGGCCAGCTTGGGGCCGTGGAACAAGCTGGCTGGGATGATGTTTATATGTAGGCCTCTTAGGCCATAATTTGCTACTTGTTGTATTAGACAACGCTACTCTCGCTTCCGCTTGTTGAATTGTAGGATCTGTGATCCTTTTGTTTTGTAATGTTTGTATTCTTCTCGTTATATGAGTTGCTATATAAATGTTTTGTGTCGTAGAGTCATGCTTTGTGCCAGTTCTGTTCCACAAGTCTCGATCTTTGTTTTATACATTGATGGTTGTGTTGCTTACATAGCCTCTCTGTATAATTCCGGGGTCGGGGCGCTACAAATTGGTATCAGAGCAGGACTGCCTGTAGGAAACCCGTTCTTTTGGTCGATGTCGAGTCTAGTGAAAATTATTTTTAACCTAAAAATGAGTTGTGAAAACCTTCTTAGGATTCTTTTTACTCCTCATCCAACTCGCTCTACTCTGATTCTTACCTCTATTTGTTTTATGCTTGGTGTCGGTGTTTAGGTTCTCGGGGTTTGGGTTTTTTACCAGTCCAGTTGTACCTCGAGTCCGTTATATCCGTTTGATATCGCCACGAGGACGTGATGTCACCGTGGATGTCGAAATCTGTCTTGGTGTTTATTGCTTCTTAAATGTCTATAATGGGAGCAACCAATGATCTTTCTTGTCTGTCAGAATTGGATACTAACTTGTCGTTGTTCCAATTCTTCAGAATGGCTCCTACCCGTCGTGGGGAGCATAGCAGCCCTGATCCACCACCGCCCCTTCGATGGCGGAGGTGATGATGGCTATCGAGCAAAACCGTCTGCGCAATGAGCGGTTGCTCGAGCAGCTGGTCCAGCAAGGGCCAGGAGGAACACGGACTGCACCACTCTCAACCAGTTCTTGCGGTCCCAACCTCCTACTTTCTCTGAAGCTAAGGAGCCGCTCGATGCGGATGATTGGCTTCGGGCTATCGAGCGCAAGTTTGCCGCTCTTCACGTTCCGGCGGCAGAACATGTCAACTTCGCCACCTACCTGCTGGAAGGCGCCGCCGGCTCTTGGTGGGAGAGCCACGTGGCAATGGTCGCCGCGGGCCATGTTGTCACATGGGAGGAGTTCCGCACCGCTTTCCGTGCGGCGTACATCCCCAAGCCCATCCTCGAGCTCAAGAGGCGGGAGTTCCTGGACCTAACCCAGGGACGCATGGACGTCCAGTCCTATGGACGGGAGTTCAACCACCTCTCCCGTTACGCCCCTCGGGACGTGACGAATGATGAGGACAAGCAATACCTCTTTCGCAAGGGGCTCGCACCTCGTCTCCGATACGAGCTCCTGCCCTTCAAGTTCACCTCCTACCAAGAGCTCTACAACCAGGCTCTCACCATGGAGCAAGGTAGGAAGGAGCTAGAGGCTTCTAAGAGGCCCGTTTCCACCGACCACCAGAGCTCCTCCTCATCGAGGGGCAAGAAGCGCAAGGTTTTCGTGCCTTTCAGCGCCGTGCCAAAGGCGCCCTTCGCGCCGAAGCCCACCGGGTACCTGCCACCTCCGCCTCGCCCCGCTACTTCGACTTTGGGTGCGGCTGGAGGCGGTTTTCGACCTCGACTGCCTGCACCACCGGGAGTCACTTGCTTCGCTTGTGGCCAGCCGGGGCACTACTCCAGAGAGTGTCCCCAGAAGGCACCGGCTACCTCAGCACCTGCACCAGCACCCTCTACTCCAGCCGCCAAGGCTACCACCGTCAGCCGTGGCCGCCTGAACCACGTCTCAGCTGAAGGCGTTGAGGAGGACTCAGGAGTTCTCATGGGTACGCTTCGAATCAATACCTATCCAGCTTCAGTGTTATTTGATTCTGGAGCTTCGCATTCGTTCATATCCATATCATATGCACACAACCATCAAATACCGTTTGTGATGATGGATTCCCCGCTAGTGGTTAAAACACCTGGTTCTCGATGGCAAACCAAATGGATCACTCCTGAAGTGCAGGTTTCCATAGGCTCCACCCCTTTTCCATTTCAGTTGATAGCCCTGAAGTCAGAGGGTCTGGATGTTATTCTGGGCATGGACTGGTTAGTGAAGTATCAGGCCAACCTGGACTGTGCTGCCAAGACTGTCTCAGTGATCCATCCGTATTATGGGGAAGTGCGCTATTGGTCCCCTTCTTCCGCAGCTCCATCTGCTGTTACCCCTTTTTCCCCGGAGATCAGTCTGTTTTTCATGGAAGGTGTCACCCCGCCTGAAATGCATGAAGTGGGGGTGGTGTGTGATTTCCCCGATGTTTTTCCGGAGGAATTGCCCGGCATGCCACCCGATCGCAGCGTGGAGTTTGTGATTGAGTTGGTTCCGGGAACCGCCCCAGTTTCCAAAACGCCCTACCGTATGCCAACGGAAGAGCTAGCTGAGTTGAAGAAGCAATTGGATGAGCTACTGGAAAAAGAATTCATCCGACCGAGTAGCTCACCTTGGGGCTGCCCGGTCATCTTTGTCAAGAAGAGGGATACAAATGTTCCTCGACTGGTCGTTGACTACCGCCCTCTTAATGCGGTGACCATTAAGAACAAGTATCCAATTCCTCGAATAACCGACTTGTTCGATCAACTAGCTGGAGCAACGGTATTCTCCAAGATGGATCTGAGGTCAGGCTACCATCAGATAAAGATCCGGAAGGAGGATATTCCTAAGACGGCCTTCACTACTCGCTATGGGTTATATGAGTACACCGTTATGTCTTTCGGCCTCACAAATGCTCCGGCTACATTCATGAGGCTAATGAACTCCATCTTCCACGAGTACCTCGACAAGTTCGTCATCATCTACATCGATGACATCCTTGTGTACTCCAAGACCGAAGACGAACATGCTGAACATCTCCGACTTGTCCTGACCAAGCTTCGAGATCACCGTCTATATGCCAAGTTCTCTAAATGTGAGTTTTGGCTGAAGGAGCTCATATTTCTCGGTCATGTGGTGTCAGCTGCCGGAGTAGCGGTGATACCGACAAGATTCAGGCAATCCTGGATTGGCCAACTCCCAAATCCGTCAAAGATATCCGAAGCTTCCTTGGATTGGCGGGTTATTACCGTCGATTTATTGAGGGCTTCTCCAAAATAGCAAGGCATTGACTGAACTCCTCAAGAAAGGCAAGCCATTTGTGTGGTCAGACAAGGCTGAAGAGAGTTTCCAAACCCTCAAGGTCAAGCTCACCACCACACCGGTACTTGTCCTTCCCGATACCGCAAAGGACTTTGTCGTCTATTGCGATGCCTCTCTCCAAGGCTTGGGATGTGTCTTGATGCAAGAGGGCCATGTGGTCGCTTATGCTTCCCGTCAACTCAAGCCACACGAGCAAAATTATCCAACTCATGATTTGGAGCTTGCCGCCGTGGTACATGCTCTGAAGCAATGGAGGCCCTATCTCTTGGGCAACCGTTGCGAGATCTACTCCGACCACCAAAGTCTAAAATATCTCTTCACCCAGCCGGATCTGAACCTGAGGCAGAGGAGATGGCTGGAATTGATAAAAGACTATGATGTGACCCTCAACTATCAACCCGGCAAGGCCAATGTGGTGGCCGATGCTTTGAGCCGCAAGGCCTATTGCAACACCTTGATGGTTGAAAAGGCCCAACCTGCTCTCCATGAGGAATTTGCTAAATTGAATCTGGAGATTGTGCCTTCCGGTTTTCTAGCTAACCTCGAGATCAAATCCACTCTCGAGGATGAAATCAAGGCCGCCCAACTAAATGATGCAGGCATCCTAAAGATTAAGGAGAATGTCGCAAGTGGAAAGGCCAAGTGTTTCTCTATCGATGACTCCGGTGTTGTCTACTTCGAAGGTCGCCTTGTGGTGCCCAAGAGTGGAAATACCAAGGGGTTAATTCTCCAAGAGGCACATGAGTCTCCCATATCCATCCATCCCGGTAGCACCAAGATGTACCAAGACCTCCGTCCCAAATTCTGGTGGACCCGTATGAAGCGGGAGATTGCCAAATATGTTGCCGAATGTGATGTCTGTCGCCGGGTGAAAGCTGAACATCAGAGGCCAGCTGGTACCCTCCGCCCTATAGCCGTTCCTGGGTGGAAATGGGATGAAGTTGGGATGGATTTCATCACCGGTTTTCCAAAGTCACAAAAGGGCAACAATGCTATTTGGGTCATCATTGACCGATTGTCAAAGGTTGCCCATTTCCTTCCGGTTCGGGAGGATATCAATTCCGCTCAATTGGCTGAGCTCTATATGGCCTGGATTGTTTCCCTGCACGGGGTTCCTTTGAGGATCATCTCCGACCGTGGAAGCTTATTCACGTCCAAGTTTTGGCAAAGCTTCCAAACGGCTCTTGGAACCCGTCTCAATTTCAGCACCGCCTACCATCCTCAAACCGACGGTCAAACTGAAAGAGTAAATCAAGTTCTTGAGGACATGCTTCGGGCTTGTGTCATCTCCTTCGGCAAGAGTTGGGAAAAGTACCTCCCTCTCGCCGAGTTCTCCTACAACAATAGCTATCAAGCCAGTTTGCAAATGGCTCCCTTCGAGGTCCTTTATGGGAGAAAATGCCGGACTCCTCTCAGTTGGTCTGAAACCGGGGAGAGGCCACTCTTCGGTCCTGATGTGATCAATGAAGCCGAGGAGAAAGTCCGTGATATTCGGGAAAACCTCAAGGCCGCTCAATCCCGTCAGAAAAGCTACTATGACAAGCACCACCAAGAGGTCCACTATGAAATTGGTGACAAGGCCTATCTTCGAGTCTCTCCTCTCCGAGGCGTTCGTCGCTTTGGAATCAAGGGCAAATTAGCACCTCGCTTTGTTGGCCCTTTCACCATCTTAGCCAAGCGAGGAGATCTCTCCTATCAACTTGAGTTGCCCTCCAATTTTCCGGATGTCCATGATGTTTTCCATGTCTCCCAACTCCGCCGGTGTTTCAAGGATCCCATCCAGTGGGGTTGATCATGAGGCCTTGGACATTCAAGAGGATTTGACCTATCGCGAGCATCCTATCCGCATCTTGGATGAAGCGGAGAGGAAAACCCGCAACAAGTCCATCAAGTTTCTCAAGGTCCAATGGTCTAACCATTCCGAGGAAGAAGCCACATGGGAGAGAGAAACTAGTCTTCGTCAGGAGTACCCCGCCTTCTTCACTCAAGCCTAGAATCTCGGGACGAGATTCTTGTAAGGGGGGTAGATTTGTAACATCCCTAACTTGGTAATGAAAAATACGAAGAATTTTTTCCACTTTTTGCATTCATGTTTGCATCATGGCATATCTTTAAATTGCTTTTGTGACAAACCACAAATGGGAAATAATAAAAAGAGGGAAGCCAAACTTCCCAAAACCTTTACTTACTTGAAATGCAAACTATGGTGCAACCTTTAACATGACAGGTGACCATATGGTTCAACAAGTTCCCCAAGTTCACCTTAATGCTCAAGAAACCAAATGGAGGGGTTCCAATTTGCTTCCAACTTCCTTAGGCCCTAAAGTGTGGCTTAAAGCTTTTGTCTATTTGTGAGCCATGCCACCTTGCTCAAAAGGCTAGATAAAGATGTGCTGAGCCTGTTTTACCTTGTGGAGAAGCTCCCAGATTTTACAGGTTTTTCTGGAATTGTTTTGATGCCCAAAATCAATCTAGCTTTTCTGCCAAATTTTAGTCATCCGGAATGACCCGGATTTTTCCGGATCCATTCCGAGTGTCCCGGAATTTTCCGGACCTATCCGGAAAATTCCGAACGTTGCACAGTGGCGACAGGGAGCACTGGCGCCATGCCGTCCGCGCCCATGCCGTTGCCGCCGTGGCCTCGCCTAACCCTCGACGCCGTGGCCCCCCCCTGCGAGGTCAAAGACGCACGCCTCGACGCCCTAGACCTCACCTGCTCCTTTTCCCCTCTGCCCTCTCTCTCTCGTCCCCCTCCCGAGCTCCCTAGGAAGCTCTCCGTAGTGCCGCCGCCACCGCCGTCGATTCGCCGCCGTTGGAGCTTCCCGGGACGAACGGCCACCGCCAACACGTCCGCCTAGACCTCCTCCCCCTCCTGGAGCAAGGAATCGAGCCGGGGTGGCTCGGTCCCGACGTTTTCGTCCTCGACGACTACCTCACCGGCCGCATTCCTCCGGCCGAATTCCAGCGTCCTCGACTCTCCCTTCCGCACCAGCCCAACTCACCAGCTCAAGGTGAGGCATGCGTGCTTGCTAACCCTCTCCCGATCCCCCTCTCCCTCTGTTGCTTGCTCTTCGTGCGAAGCCGCCGCCGCCGTTGCTTTTTCTGCCCAGTATCGAGCCGTCCGGAATCGCCCGGATTATTCCGGATCGATTCCGGGTAACTCGGAAAATTCCGGACCTTTCCGGACGAATTCCGAAACCCTTACAGAAAGTTTTGGAGGTCACCTCGGATTTGGCTCGGAATGAGCCCGGATTATTCCGGACNCCTCTCTTGCCCGCTCTTTGTGCGCACCCGCCGCCGCCGTCGTTTTTCTGCCCAGTATCGGGTCGTCCGGAATCACCCGGATTATTCCGGATCGATTCCGGGTCGACCGGAAAATTCCGGACCTTTCCGGATGAATTCCGAAACCCCAACCGAAAGATTTTGAGGTCACCTCGGATTTGGTTCGGATTTAGCCCGGATTATTCCGGACCATCCGGAATATTCCGGCCCAATCCGGATAATTTCCGAACCATATGTGAACTGTGTGAGCTTTGTGTTTTAGCTTCCTTTCGTTAAAACTTGCAAATGTTATACCAATTTGATCAGTGTTTCAAATGCTATCTAAACATGCTAGTAACACCTCATGACACTACTTTGGATGTTGATATTAATCTTGAATTGGATAAAAGATATAAATCCAAATAACCTTTTAAAATTACTAGTTAAGCATCGGTGCTCCGAAAACTACAAATAAATTACCGAAATGATCGGAATGATAAACCCTAACTTTTCATGTCATGTTCATGCATTTTGAGCTATTTCACTACTAATTCATCAATCTATGAAGAACATGGTCATTAAGCTAAATATGAGGTGTTTTCCAAATAATTTCCTTAATTATTTGGCTCCCCATTTAATTGTGCCCTTAAGTTATATAATGGAATCCTTGCATAAATTTTTGACATGTCATCATGTGATTGAGCATTGCATCTTGAGTTGTGTGATTTATGTGTTGTTTGCTTTTCTTTTGGGCATCGATAGATTCCAGAGTCGAGGTTACCGATAACTACCCCGACGATCAATACTACGCGCCCGGGCAGCAAGGCAAGAGATAACCTAACCTTCTTGGCATCTAGCATCCTATGCTTTTATCAAATTATTTTATCCACCATAATATTGCATGCGGTTCAAATGTCTTTTGGGTAAATAATAGGGAATCCTATGAATGCATGTTTTCCCCGAGCCAGTCACATGTACCCCTACCTATGAACCCTAGTGTTGATGTGTTGGCCGGATACAATTATAATTGTTGGTTATATGCTTAGACATGCTTAGAGATGCTTAGTTGAAATGCTAGTAATGTCCGTTATTGAATTCCATATTTATTGATGATGATGGAATGATTCGGGCATGGTGGATGAATGTAAGGCTTAATTAAATTGCTAAAGGCTTGGATGAGTTGCCCTCGGGGAGGGTGGTTTGCCTCATTCTTGCCGCCTAGGCTGAGAGTGCTTTTAGCTAGAACCAAGAAAACGAGCGTGCTTCCGGAGGTGGGGGCATATGGAACCCCCCTTTGACCGAATAAGTTGTGAGGGGCTTGTCAAGGGTCCTCTAGTTCGAGTTTTCCATTTGCGCGTGAGTTGTGTGGGTGGAAAAAGGAACGAGGATGGTGGTGTTTAGGAATGTGGCCGCGGGCAGGGCGCTGAGAGCGCTGATCCTGTCCTTCCGCACACTGATGGTCCTTGAGTAAGCCTCATGCAATGTAAAGGTCTAACCGCGCCCGTTCGCCGGCCTTCCCCGGAAGAGGGCCACCTAGGTGAGCCGGACGGTACCGATGGGTAAATTAGTACACCCCTGCAGGGTTTAATCTTTTCGAAAAGCCGTGTCCACGGTTATGGACAAATTCTTGGGAAAGGCGGATTAGCTCATAGATAATGTTAACCTAATTGATATGGCAGCTAGAGGTTGCATAATAAACTTGTGATAAAGGTTCATTTCCTCGAGGGTGAGTCGAGGGAGTGCCTTTGTGTGAGATGAGTGGTGATGGTTGCAAGTAGGTTCGCCGAGAACCGAAGATGATAATGATACCCTCTTACCCCTTTATAAAAATATTCTGAGTAGACGAATGCCATGTGTCTTCTAAGTTTCGGTTTATGAAAGTTAGCTTTATGCAAAAGAACTATTTTAAACAGCTTTAGAGCCTCCGTCAGTCATTGGGCCTATATCGCCCTACTAAACTTGCGAGTACATCGTACTCAGTCTCTCTTTGCTGCCTTTATGATTTTGTATTTCAGAGGAGGACGACACCGAGCAACTAGGTGGGTTCTTCGTTCACGTCGACTACTAGTCTGGGGTTCCCAGGTGGCAGCTTGGGACCGTGGAACAAGCTGGCTGGGATGATGTTTATATGTAGGCCTCTTAGGCCATAATTTGCTACTTGTTGTATTAGACAACGCTACCCTCGCTTCCGCTTGTTGAATTGTAGGATCGGTGATCCTTTTGTTTTGTAATATTTGTATTCTTATCGTTATATGAGTTGCTATATAAATGTTTTGTGTCGTAGAGTCATGTTTTGTGCCAGTTCTGTTCCACAAGTCTCGATCTTGTTTTATACATTGATGGTTGTGTTGCTTACATAGCCTCTCTGTATAATTCCGGGGTCGGGGCGCTACAATGGTGGTCAATGATACCATCTTGGCAATCTTGCTGGCATAGCCGGAGATGGAGTGAAGAATCTTCTTGCGATCTTGGTCGTCAAGCGGTGCGCCGTCCTCTTTTTCAAGAGGAAAGCCGGATGCCACCCGCCAAGCTTCAGCCTCTGGGTAGTGAGCCATCATTAAGCCCAGAGCCGTCTTCGCACCTCCGCAAGCGCTGGATTGGAGCCGTTCGTCAAAGAACGAAGTTGCCTCGTCCATCTCGGCCGGCAAATCTGCCAGGTTCGCCAAAGACTCGGGGTTGCAAGGAAAGAATTTTTCAACAATATTTTTTCCCGAAGAAAGTATCTTCGGGATAATCTCCCCCATCTCCAAAATCCGGTCAAGCCGGTTCTCCGCTGTTAGCTCATGGCCCAAGCCGGCCGGAGCTATAAAAGGCGAAGTTAACTTGTTAGGCAGTCAGACACAAACACAGCAAAAATGAGTTCTTAAGTATAAAACTTACTCAGAAGCTGGTTGTCTATTGCCAGTGATTCGTCCAGACGCTTGTCAAGCCGGTCCTGAACATCGCGGAGGGAATCTTTGCTTTGTTGCCTCTCTGTCTCCAGATTTTGCTCGGCTTGCACAAGAGCTTTTTGAGCCGATTCCAGCTCTGTCTTCATCGATTCATTAAGCTTTTTCAGCTCAATGTTCTCGTTGCGGAGCTGGTCGACGGTTCCCACGTTGTCTGCGAACTCCTTGGCCTTGTTGATGGCGTCTGCGGCAAATATATCGTTAGCAGACAAATAAAGCTGGAAGCAAGAAATTGAAAGTTTTTTCGGCATTATTACCCTGATATATGACCCGGTCTGCTTCAAACCCGGCAATAATTGTGTCCTTGTTTGCCAGCTCTGCCCTTAGCCGGCGCATCTCCTGATTTCGCAAACCCAAAGAAGTGATGGTTTCAGCGCCAATTTCTCGATGAATCTGCGTAAGGAGTTTTGCTAAAAGCCTAAAGCTTGATGAAAATGGGGCTACATGAAGGCACTCTAAGTGCCGGGGGGCTACGTGGATGCATTTGACTCTGACCACTATGTCGGCTATCTTTTCTAATTTAGTCCGGCATAGTGCTCGGGGGCTACTGGGGAGGATATTTACCTGGAAGTGCTCGCGCAGAAGGGACATGCCGGCATCAAAGGACTCAGCGAAGTATTGCTGCTGGTCCTCAAGGATCTCTATGACATCAAGGGTGTCATAGGCTTTGGTCTGTTCCGGCTCGTCGTCCCTGACAGTGGTTCCTTTCTTTCGGGGCAACCGAGGGGCGCGCATAAACCGGCTCATGAACTCCGGCTTAATATACCCCTCCGCATCAAAGGCTTCTGCCTTGATTGGAGGGAAAGTCGGGGCATCATTAGCCGGAGCTTCAGCCCTTGGTGGGGAAGGAGGTGCTGTCACCTTTCCCGTCATCTCCGTCCATTGCGAAGGAGGGGTAGTCCCGGCTCTCCCTAAGATAGGACCTGCTGCCACAGTGCGGGCACCCTCTTCGGCGGGGTTCGGCTTCGGAACCGGAGTGGCAGGAGCTACGGCGGGAGACGCCTTCTTCCGCGTGGCGCATACCTTTGATTTAAGGGGTGCGCCCTTCTTTATCCTGCAATGGTTAAGGGGCAAGTTCAGCAATGCCGGCTCAATAACAAAGCAATAAAATGTTGTCAGCCGACTTACTTCTTGCTGGGAATGTTGAGCCCAGCGAGAGCATTGTCATCTTCAGACGACTTCGCGCCGATCGTGATAGGCTGGCTCTTCCTTTTCCGGCTCTCTGCTTGAGCCAAAGAAAATGTAACGGGACGCTAGACCACTTTGCTGGACGACGACGTGCCAGCTGATCCAGTAGCAGAAAGGCTTGGAATCTGAGGAATAAAACAAGTCAGTTTGTGGCTAAAAAGCTAAAAATCCCTTCAAAGAATTGAACTTTGTTTCCGGCAAAGTACCTTTGGGGGAGGGTTGGATGCCGTAAACATCGGCATCGATTCTTCATATTGCCGACCCTCGTTGGGCCGGGCTTTGATTAGACGGTTGAGGCGCGCGTGGTAGAGCTCCTCATCCAAGTCTTTCTCGCTGGTCCTCATGGGATCAGCATTACCAGTGTACTCGCACAAAAGGCGGGTACGGTGCTGGAGGGGCTGGATCCGTCTTTTGACCCAGCATATTATGGTGTCCTCCCCAGTTAGGGGAGGAGAGCCGGAGGTTAACTCCGAAATCTTCGCTTGAATGGCGGCATGGTCTGCCGGCATCTTCGCCGACGGCTTCTTCGTCCAGGACGGCATGGGCGTGCCGGCTATATCCGTGAAGGGGGCAAGGCCCTCCAGCCGGTTCGGCGGAGCCACGTCCTTGCAGTAAAAGAAGGTCGAAGCCCATCCCTTTTCCGAATCAACGATTGGTACCTGAGGGTACCAGTCGATATCCCGGCGGTAGTTGAAGCTGATCGAGCCGACTACTAGTAGCTCCTTGTTGACAGTCTGCCTCTTGACTAAGAAGAATCTATGGAAGAAGTCTAGCCTAGGTTTTATACCTAAGTAACCTTCAAATAGAGCTACAAAGCCGGAGATGTATAGCAAACTGTTCGGGGTGATGTTATGGAGTTGGAGGCCGTAGTGGTCGAATATTTCTATCAGAAATGCCGATGGCGGCAAAGAAAAACCCCTAGAGACGTGGGAGGAGAGAAGTACCCGCTCGTCCCGGACTGGGGTTGGATACGGGTCGTCCAAGGCGGATCTCCAAGCCGGCGAAGTAGAAGATGCCGGAGGAATGACGCCATCAGCCACCATGCTTTTGAGCTCGCCTTCTTCTACAGCAGAGCCGACCCAATTATGTGTCGGGTTGTTGGCAGCACCTTTGTTGCTGCCGGCTTCCTCTTCTTCCTCTTCCTCTCCAGCGCTAGCTCCTTCAGCTGTGGCTTCTGAAGCCTTGGGGGCTTGAGTGGCAGAGGCAGTGGCTTTGGCTGCGGCTTTCGCAAAGGCCACTTCGTCGCGGCCTGGCACGGTGAAGGTGGCCACAGGAGACGGGGAGGACGCAGCTGTAGCGGCGGAGGGCTCGGAGGCGGCGGCGGGTGGCTCGGAGACAGCGGCGGCCGCGGAAGGAGAGCCGCCCATTGGCGGAGCCGAAGCCAGTGGCGTCGCTTCAATCACCGGTGAGCTTGGAGCGCTTGACGCCATGGGGCTCGGAAGAAAAGCTCGAGATCGGGGGAGAAGATATCTAAGAGATGGACGCTAGGGTTGCAAATGGCGAGTGGCAGCGGCGGAGGCGAGACGTCCGGGATTTATAGCGGACGCGCCGGGATCCGCGCAACGGTCATGGGCCGAGATTTTCGCCACGCGTCGCGGATCTAGCCGTTGTGAGACGTTTGCTCTCCTCCGACTCCTCGATTCTCGCGCGGGAAAAACGCTGTTAGCCCCTACATTCAAAGATGCTTCTCCACTCACACTATCGAGTCTGACAGAGTAGTCAATTCGGTGGACGCGTGTCGGTACGTGTTCAAGTGGATTTCTCCGACATAATAAGCCGGCACTATGAGATCTGCAAACAAGTTCGGCATGTTCTGCAAAGTTTCTAGGAATGCTCCAAGACTAAGAGACGGATGAAGATCTTCCCGGATGGAGTTTTGTCGGGAAGATGAAGCCAACCGAACAAGTACTTGAAGCTTTCCGGGGGCTACTGTTGGGGTTATGCCGAACAGGTACCCTCACGGATATGGAGTTAAGCCAGAATACCAGGGTGGCCCATAGTGGTGATAAGCCGAATTCCGGCTTATCGGGCGGCCCAGTATGATGAAGCGCAGGAGGCCCATCCGGCTAAGGAAGGTTCCAGAAGGCGGCTGGTATTGCGGAAGACTTGGCCCACAAGACAAAGCCCAAGCCGGATTAGTTTAGGACTCTGACTCAGTCGGTAGGTTTTCTCCTGTAAGCCCTAGGCCGGACGCCTTTATAAGCCGGCCTATGGGACGCCTTAGGGCACGCACTCTTGATACGATTCATCTCGTCGAGAACCTCAATCTCGGCGAGATCTCACTGTAATTCGGCGATATTGCCTATATAGTGATTTATAGCAGCACGTAGGATCACGCCACCGTTGTGTGATCCGAAGCTGGGTAAACTCGTGTCTATCCCTAAGCCGGAATCCCCAACTTCTCCAAAACCCTTCGCTCTACCTAGCTCGATGGCACCCCTGCCGCGGCTAGATTCGACAATACCATGACACTGATGTTGTTTTGGACACACCAGCTGGGAACATTGGTAGTGGGGGAAGAGCTAAGACAAATACTGGGGGAGGCTCCTCCGCTATACTGGTGGGCAAAATTTTGGAGGCTTCTGTCATGAACAAGGTACTGGTTGAAGGTCCAAAAGTTTCTGTTACAGGGCCAGTCAGACTTAGCCTGGGGGTGTGTTCTGACATGGTTCGGGAGAGGGATGCAAACATAGAAGGGCCTAATGTCATCCCTACTGAAGCTGGGAATCATTCTGGTCAGCCAACTAAGGAGTCTTCTCAAGCTAATAAATGGGGTCCAGTGGTGGCCTCAAGGACAAGTGCTAGAATTGCCAAGGATGGAAGAACTATGGTGGAGAAGGCTCAGATGCTGAAGAGAGTGAAGGATCTGGAAATACCTAAAGGTAAAAAGAAAACTCCTATTAATAATTCCTTTGCTGCTCTTGATAATGAGGATCTTATGAGGAAAGCCAGAGTAGCTGGTGTTATTTTAGGTACCTCTATGGAGGATGTTGGTAATAACATAGAACATATTAAAAATGTGGAGGTTGAAAGATTAGAAGGCTTTCAGGAATCACATCCAGATATGTTCTTACCTAGTAATTTAGATTTTTCTGGTTATAACCCTTTAGAGGAGATTACTCCTAGGAAAAGGGTTGTTTCTCAGAATGATTATCACACTAGTGATACTCCTCCCTATGAGTCTGCCTGGATTGAGGTGACTGATAAGAGGAGGAGTGGTAGAGCCAAAAAACTTCATATTTAATATGGTTGTAGGTTTTATTTGGAATTCTAGGGGTCTGAATAGACCTGACAAACTGTTGAGGACTGGGGAACTCATTAGAGACAAACACCCAGATTTCATATGTCTTTCTGAAACTAAAAAAGATTCTTTTACTACTGATCAATTGTTAGTTCTAGATAAGCAAGGGGTTTTTATCTAGAATTGGCTACCTGTTGTTGGGACTGCTGGAGGTATTCTAGTTGGTATCAATAGTGAGGTTTTTTCAGTGGTTTCTTGGAGCATCCTTAATAATTGTGTCTCTTGTATTATCAAAAACAAGAAGGATGCAATTATTTGGAGGCTTATCTTAGTTTATGGTCCTGCTTATGAGGATCTTAAATTGGATTTTATTAATGAATTGCATTCAGTACTGAGAGATTGGTCTGGACCTACCTTAGTGGGAGGTGATTTTAATCTTATCAGAGATAGGACTGAAAAGAATTCTGGTAATATTAACCTACATTGGGCCAATCTTTTTAATGATTGGATCAATTGTTTTGGTCTTATGGAATTAAAAAATGCTGGTAGGAGATATACATGGAGTAATAATCAGGAAGATGCCATTATGGCTACCTTAGATAGAGTTTTTGTGTCTACTTGTTGGGATAACCTTTTTCCTGCATGCCAAGTCTCTACTTTGGCAAGGCTGGGAAGTGATCATACCCCACTAGTGGTGGACACTGGTGCTTTTGTAGCCCCAAAAAACAAACAGTTTAGGTTTGAAAAATGGTGGCTTCAAAAAGAAGGTTTTAGAGAGGTGGTGGAGAAAGCATGGTCAACTCCTTGCTATTCTTCTAGAGCCATTGATATTTGGCAGTTCAAAATTAGAACAACTAGGAGAGTTTGTAAAGGGTGGTGTGCTAATGTTGAATCAGCGCAGTTTAAATATAAACAGCAGCTGGTAGCTGAGTATGATCAGTTGGATATTTTTTCTGAGACTAACTGTCTATCTCCAAATTCCAAAAATAGAATGAAAGTTATTGCTTCTGAATTAACAGATATTTGGAAGAATGAGGAGATTAAAGCAAGACAGAGGTCGAGGGAGAGACAGATTCTGGAAGGTGATAGGAACACTTCTTACTTCCACTCAGTAGCCAATCAAAGGAGGAGGAAGAAACATATGGGTGCCCTGGAGGGGGACGCTGGCTTGGTTCAGGATACAGCAGGTATGCTTGATATTGCTGTTAAGTTGTATAAATCTCTATTTTGTGCTGAGGAGAAGTTAGATGTTGCTCTGTCTAGTGATTTCTGGGACCCTGTTGATAAAGTGACAGGGGACCAAAATGCTTTCTTAGAAGCTGATTTCACTGAAGATGTGATTAAAACTGCTGTGTTTGGGTCTTATGCTGAAGGGGCTCCTGGTCCTGATGGTTTTTCCTTCTTATTTTATCAGCAGTTTTGGGGTTTAATTAAACAAGATTTATTCAACTTGTTTCTAGATTGGAATGAAAGAAATCTGGACTTATTCAGATTAAATTTCTCTCTTTTGACTCTCATTCCTAAAGAACCGGATGCTGTTACTATTCAAAAGTTTAGGCCTATTGCCTTAATTAACTGTAGCTTTAAGATTTTTTCTAAATGTGTTGCTAATAGATTGGGTGTGGTGTGCGAGAAACTTATTTCTCCTAATCAGACAGCCTTCATTAAAGGGAGGTTTATTCTAGAGAGTGTGGTTTCGGCTCATGAAATTATTCATGAAGTCTACCATAGTGGGCAGTCTGGCTTTATTTTTAAGATGGACTATGAGAAAGCTTATGATAGAGTAGATAGGGGTTTTTTACTTAAGATGTTGGGGAGTAGAGGCTTTAGTGATAAATTCCTTTACTTAATCAAATCTATTCTTGAGTTAGGTTCTGTTGGAGTTAGGATCAATGATGTCAACAGTGACTTCTTTGTTAGTACTAGGGGTGTTAGGCAAGGGGATCCGGCTTCACCTATCCTCTTTAATCTAGTTGCTGATGTGTTCACTAGAATGCTGCAGAATGCTGCTGATGGTGGCTTAATTTCTGGCCTCTTACATGGCTTTAATAGAACTGGGATCATTAGTATGCAATATGCTGATGATACCCTGCTTTTTTTAGCAGCTGATAGAGAATGTGCTATGAATTTAAAATGGCTTCTTTCTTGCTTTGAACAGTTGTCTAGTATGAAGATCAACTTTCATAAATGTGATTTGGTTCCTTTGAATGTGTCGCCTGATGATGCTAATGTTTTTGCTCAAATTTTAAGCTGTAAGATAGGGTGTTTCCCTTTGAATTATCTGGGAGTACCTTTGCATCATAGTAAGCTTAGAAAAGAAGACCTGCAGCCTTTGGTCAATAAGCTGATCAAAAAAGCTCCAGGCTGGAGAGGGAGGCTTCTTTCTCATGCGGCCAAATTAGAATTGGTCAAGAGTGTTTTAGCTAGTATACCTATCTATCTTATGAGTGTCATTAAATTCCCTAAATGGGCAATAGCCTTGATTAATTCCCAGATGGCCCATTGTCTCTGGGATAATTATGAGGGACATCATAAATACCACTTAGCCAATTGGGGCCTAGTTTCACAGAAAAAAGAATATGGTGGACTAGGCATTCCAAATTTGGCAGATATGAATATGTGTTTACTTGCTTCATGGATTAAAGATAATAAACTTTGGAAACAGGTCATTGATCACAAATACAATGTGAATTCCCCAAATATCTTTTATTGCAGTGACCAAGGGGTTTCTCCTTTCTGGAAAGGAGTCCTCTGGGCTGCTAATGCAGCTAAGATGGGGTATCAATGGAAAATTGGTAATGGTAAAAAAGTTAAATTCTGGTGTGACCATTGGTTTGGAGAGACTAGTCTGGCTGTTCAATTTTGGGATTTATATATCCTATGTAATGAACAAAATGCCACTGTGTGTGAGGTGAGGGAGGATAACCTGATCAAGCTTACCTTTAGGAGATGTTTTGACCAACAACTTCTTTTTAGGTGGTATGACTTAGTTAGCATTGCTGAAACTATTCAGCTTAATGGTGAAGAGGATAATATTCTTTGGAAATTTGAATCTAAAGGTATTTTCTCTGTCAGGTCTATGTATGCTGTAATTAACTTTAGGGGGATTACCCCCACACATGTACATGCTTTATGGAAGATCAAAGTTCCACCTAAGATTCACTTCTTCCTCTGGCTTGTCTCGCACAATAAGTTGCTCACTAGAGACAACCTGGTGAAAAGACAGAGTGTAGAAGACCTTTCCTGTTTGTTTTGCTCTGAGAATGAATCATGTTGTCATTTGCTTTTTGATTGTGTTGTGGCCAATGTAGTTTGGACACAAGTGAGCAGAATAACAGGAAAGAGTGTTGTTCCTGCCTCTTATACTAGAATTGCCAACTTATGGCTGGGTGAATCTAGTAATAAAGTGGTGAATGTTGTTCATGCTGCTTGTATGTGGGTATTATGGACAACTAGGAACGGATTGTGTTTTAATGGAGATATTTGGTTGGGCATGCAGGTTGTCTGGAGGAAAGTGGCTTATTTTCTTTCCCAGTGGCAAATTTTACTCTCAGGAGATGCGAAACTGCAGATGGCAAGGTATGTGGAGGAGCTGGGAGCTCTAGCTCGAAGCCCTCCATGCTTGACCTGGCCAGAGCCAGGGTGAGAGAACCTGTGATGATACCCCGGCCAAGTTTCAAGCGTGCGAAAATTACCCCTAAATGTATTCACGATGATACCTGGAAGGAGTCGACGCAGATGCTCGCAAGCACTCTGGAGGCTGCGTCATGGGTGATGGTGGAGGAAGATGGTGAATGGAAGTTTCTGTAATTTCCTCTTCTCCTGATGATGTGGTATCAGCTCTCCATGTGTTTTGCTGGTGTCGAACTAGAAGTTTGTTATGAGGTTTCATACTAGGTTTTGGCTGGTGGGTTTGAGATGGTTGTATGTAGTCTCAACCTGGTATGTGGTTGGAAAACTTATTTTGCGTTATCTGGGGCAGCAAGGTCTGCTGTTTTCCCCCGAGAGCTGTAATCTGGTTGTAAAAAAAGAATCATGGTTTCGTTGCTGCAATGGAACTGGGCTTTGCCCTTTTTATCTAAAAAAATCTCCCTCCTGTAGACATAATTGCGCAATGGTTCGATATAATCCCATGTCGCCAAAAACCCAAATATTTTAGCAGAACCAGGTTGGGCATGGCAATAACCAGCTATCTTGAGATCAATGAACTGCAGCAAGTTCATGGAAATGCAACGGCATTCATTTGAACAATCAATGGTCCCAACATTATTGACACTGACTGCAAAATCAACAAGCAAATCATCAGGTGTATACAGAGAATTACAGTCATCAGTAATACATGAGAAAGAAAAGGCTGGTTCCATAAAAAGATACTACCAAATGCTACCGGTTGAGTTTAATTAATACCACCGAAAGGCTGTGCTGGTACGAAAGGAAAGCGGTATGTCCACTTTCGTTGAGTATTGTTATTTATTGCACAAAAAGATCTATAAGACAGAGGATAAATTGTGGTTCCTGTTAAGTATATTATACCACCACTTTCCATCAGATCGGTCTTTTGGGATAGTTGGCTGGTAGAGGTATCTAACAATTTCCAGAGTTAACCCATGCAAATTCTTTTCAAGGTCAAGCCTAACCATGTTGCTACTAAGAAAGACAAATAGTATGTCCCATGGTTCAGCATAACCATGTTTATCTTGTTCTTTTGTTTGAGCACCATGATAGTTGACACTAATTTTTCCATGTCGCACATCATAGTAGCCCAACACAACGGCCTTCACCGCTGTAGGTCATGCATATCTGACACAATTGTCCCTGGCAGGGTCGCTGTGGGCACGAGCTCCTCCCCATCATTTAGCCGCATGATGGTTGCGATTTAAAATTTGGACAAACCATTTCATTTTTACACAGTGTTCAGGAACTGGTTCATCACAAAGGACTGAAAAGAAGTGCCAAGGAAAGGATGAACTGTCTGAGCAGCGAAAGGATCGGGAAAATAGTTTGGATTTCGCGGAGCAGGAAGGGTGAACTGCTCAAGTTTCCTTCGCCATGATGCCAATCCAAATAAAACGCATAACCAGACCCTCGACATCAGGTTAAGCTAAGTAGCTAACTGCCTAAATGGCCGAAGATGTTAATGGTTTATAAAGCCATACAATAAAAATTATGGAATTTTCCAAAACAGAGAAGCTTTGAACTTTTCCTTGGATGATAACATGATACATGGCAGCTCTGCAATAGAAGAAAATACTAACTTTCAGATTCATCGCTAAGACGATACTGGGTTTCACATGGATGCCTGCCAATTTCTGGCTTGAATGCTGGTGACCTCCATAGAATTTTTGGGCCTCGAAGAGAAATCTCTGGATTTGTGTACAATGCATTTTGCTGCTCATCAGTACTGACCCTTGGGAAATCATCAACCGTAAAGGGGCGGTATTTCCCTACATGCAAAATCAGTGATCGAGAACCATCAAACATTGATATGGATGATATAATTAAATGGTTTAAAATATGTATATGAATTCATTGAGAAGTCCTAACTGTGGAATCAATTGCAGTCCACAAGGCTGCAGTACTAGTAGGCCTATGTGTTTGGAGTGAAAACGTGATTCATACCAAGTGCGTGGGTGCTCAATTACTTACTAGAAACATGTCCACAGCATGCATGACCAGGTTGTATCTTCACTACGGATAAATTCAGTAAACTTCAGGCCGATCAGATAAGCTCCAGTGAAACAGCCATCTATATAAGTTTTACGTGTCAATCGAACATTTTTCTGGTATAACTGTAGGGTAGCATTGTGCCACTCAAATGGCAATACCATACCATAATATACTCTTTAAAATTCCCCAAAAAATATTTTTCTTGATGAAATTTCTTAGACCACCACTTTCTAATTTGGGGTCCGATTACATGATGATACACACGGGATCCAAATTAAGCAACCACCCAAAAGAAGCGTACAGAGAAAGCAAGTTAAGTTGTAGGTGCCTTGCCTTGGTATTCATCCTCCTCTTCGTCGTCGGTAACCGCCCATGGGTTGTCGTCCTCGTCGCTGGCGGATGAGTTCTCGCCGTCGCTGGGTAGAGCTGAGGGGGAAGCCGGCCTCTTCTTTCCAAGGACGGAGCGAGGGGACGTCATCGATTCATCTCCGCCCCCTCCCTCGTCGACCTCCATGGCGCCGGCCGCAATTTCCTTGCTGCCGTCACCTACCAGGACGGAAAAAAAAGTTTCTCGATCGAGTTCTTGTTCAAGGGAGAAAATCCAGCCTCGCCCGTCGCCACGTCATCATGCATTCCTTTTTTTTTTTAGGAAAATCATGTGTTCCTTCTCAAATACCTCAAATTGCCATGTCAAAAAAATGTGACTAATTTTTAGTCAAATGAGATTTAGTTTAGTTCTCAGTCAGGTGATGGCATCAAATTTTAGTTACAACCCATGTTGTAACTCATGAAGAAGACGAAACAAAAAGGTAAATCTAACTGTTTGAACCATTTTTTCACTTGCAGTTCTATTTACAACAAAAAATCTGAGTTGCAGACCAACTTACAACTCACATGTGCACGAATTGCGATGTATATACAATGTTGTAGAGTTGATTGAGCACTGACTTAATTCTCAGCTAGATGAAAATAACCAAAAAAAGAAAACCCAATTGCATTACCACCTTGTAAATCGAGAGATTTTACATACAAACATATAAATAAATTTAGAGTAAATTTCACTTTTCATGCACACCAAACCCCACGTCGCCAAATGAGATTTTGTGTAACCTTCATAGTCATCTCACAGCCTAATTGCCCAAGCCAGAAACTTAATGACAGACATGAGATAGATTGGAATAGAAGCGAAAACAGCTCTAATGAGCACTATTCTACTGCTGGGTGGGGCGGGGGGGGGGGGGGGGGGGGTACTCTCCCTCTCCAACCTCCAGTTCTTTTAATCAACTTGTCTACGATAGGTTATGAGTCTTCTTTTCTGAGTTTTCTATGGTGTTTTCAATGAAATGAAACGCAAAGGCTTTTTGCGTTTTCTTAAAAAAAAGTTGACTATGGTGTAGAGGGACACCTAGATATTGCAGTGGAAAATTGCTAAGTTTGCATACAAAAATCTGAGCACAAATGATTACCTTCTTCTTCAGTAAGATTGAGAGGCACCAGATCATATTTATGAAAGTTAATTTTCATGCCAGATATTTGTTCAAACAGGGATAATAGCCATCTTAGATTCGTTGCCATCACTATATTTCTGTAATGATTTATTATCATTGTTAGGTCTTAATACAAAAATGCTCTATCGTCTATACAAGCTATTCCTAGTCCAGTGGCCACCTTTGACATCAGTGATGAACAGAAGCTCGAAGCAAACTACGACAAGTGTGTCAAGAACATCAGCCGCAATGGAGAGCAGCACCAACATGAAGTTCATATTCAACATGGATGGAGAATACATGACTATCCATGTTACTCCAGGCATTGACAACACAAGCCGTGGCACCTATGTGATTGAAATCACAATGGTGGGAACAAAGTAGCTGGTTCAAAGGCTTTGTTACCGACAAGGGCCATAGGTACGAGGTTGACGAGGTGCCACCCAAGGTCATGAAGGGGTCCAAATCTCTTCACACCACGAAAACTAACGAACCCATCCATCGAAATCTTAACGCTTTTATTATTAGGTAAAGATAATAGATACATTAGATTTAAATTATTCTTACATCCTTACCATAGGGAAGGGGGCGATTGCCCCCCCCCCCAATGACCCAAATTAAACAATGACAACTATCTTTGACAACATAATACCAAAATTTGGACCGCCCTCAGCCACTACTACAAATAGGGCTGCCAAAAATATTCGGGCTCGTCAAACCGTTCGGGCTTGACTCGTTATAGGCTCGGCTCATGCTCGGCTCGAAGCCTTAACAAGCAAAGCTCAAACCTGGTTTGAAGCTCGCGAGATGTTTAGCTCGAGCTCGAATAGTTCGAGAAAAGTTCGGCAAGGGGTTATATAGTGGCACGTAGTTTAGCTTGTTTTTATTTTGAATGAATACAGTCCAGCTCGTTTGTCGTGGAAATATCCTAGCCTAAAACAACTTAAGAAAATATAGCACGCGCCCACCAGCAGGCATGTACAGTTTTTTTTTGAGCAGCCATGTACAATTTTTTTTGAGAATCATCCAACCTCTTTTATTCAGTATTCATAACCCGTGGAATACAAACGCCATCAGGCGGATCAGTGAACCAAACATATCGCCCAACTGGCGATGAAGAAGCTAGCCTAGCTAGATCATGAGGTTCCTTATTGGAAGCTCGATTTTCATGCACAAAAGTAGCATTTATAAAACCTATGACACATGTCTTGATATCTTGCAAGATATGACAGCAGCTCCCCAGGTTTGGCTCTGCTAAAGCCTTGACAACAGCCATACAATCACTCGCCATCTTGACCCTGGTGATATGTAGGTCTTCAGCAAGGCAGACCCCTTCTCTTATCGCCATTGCCTCAAGTACTTCCGGATCATCTATACCCTCGTAACGAACCGCCGAGGCTCCCAGGAATAGTCCTGTGTCAGTCCTAGAGACGGTAGCGACTGCCCCAGCCGCCATGCTCCTCCCCAAACTCGCATCGATATTGATCTTCACCACTCCAGCCATGTACAAATGACTCCTCGGAATCACTTGTTCGTTGTCTATACCGCAGCTCACTAAAGTCTTTAGCTTTGCCTGGCCCATTGAAGCTAGTATTCAGTTGATGGCAGAGAGTACAACGATTTTTAGTACCACCTCACTCGGCTAAGATGAGTTAAGGCACACCAGCATCTATAAAACCAAGCGTCGACACAGGCGCATGCATGGACTTACTATAATAGTAAAAAAAAAGAGGCTCGCTAGCTCGTCGAGCGTTTGGCGAACCGAGCCAAGCTCAGAAAATAGCTCGTGAGCCGAGCTCGAGCAGGACTTTAGGCTCGTGTTTTCAATCAAGCTCGAGCCGAGCTGGACTATATTCGCTCGAGTTCGGCTCGTTGACACCCCTAACTACACAACGACATTGAACAAGGGAAAAGGGCAAGTTTAGGAATGCACTCATCATTAATGTATATGGTAATAACTCTAGCTAGTGAAAATACTGATTTATCATTATTAAGTCTTAATACAAAAAAATTCACTGTGTATACAAGATATTCCTAGTCCATCGGTCATCTATAATATCTATAAAGTTCATCCCCACTAAAATGCTTTCAATGTTTGCAAGCTCAAACTCATAAAGACACATCACCCCAATTATTCCTATCCATCAGATCTTCCTATCAGTGTATGTAGGGTTCGTTGCATAAAAAACAAAAAAATTCCTACAAAACAAGCGGAAGAAACCCAACGATCTAGATCTATTAGATGTAAGTAGCGAAGAGGAGATCCAATCTCTTACCCTCGAAGAACGAACAAAGCTTTTATCGATGTAGGGGTTGGCTAGTCGATCCCCGCAACTAGACTCGTCTAGTCGCGAGGAGATGTATTATCCTCGAGATCCAATCCGATGAAGTGCCGCACGAGAAGCACCTCCACGTAATCCACACGTACGGCTCGATGTAGACTCCTCCTTCTTGATCCCACAAGCAAGGAGGGAGTGGTCCGTGAGGTCCCAGCAGCACGACGGCGTGGTGGTCGAGATGGTGGAGTGTTCCCGCGCGGGCAGGGCTTCGCCAAGCCACACGCGAGGGGGAGAGAGGAGGGACAGGGAGGTGGTGCGGCTAGGGCTTGGGGTGTCCCTCCTATGCCGCACCCCTCCCCTTTATATAGGTGGAGGCGGCCAGGGGGTGTGCCCTAGTCCTAGGGCCGGCCGGCTTGGGCAGCCTTGCCCCCCAAGGCACCTGCCTTCTAGAGGTCAGCGGCCAAGGGTGGGACTTGGCTCCCAAGATGAGTCCCACTAGGGTTTGGCCTCCCCTTTCCAATTCGGCTCCATGTGGGCATATGGGGATGGTGCGGCCAGCCCATGTGGCTGCTGCACCGCCCCCTTGGTCCATGTGGGCCCCATACGACAGGTGGGCCCCACCCTGGAACCTTCTAGAAATTTTCGGTACCCTGTCGGAAAATTCCCGAACCTTTCCGGCACCTCCGGAAACCACTTTCCTTCCGGAACTCCTCGTGACGTCTAGGATCTCATCCGAGACAACGAATCACCATTCGTTCATACCATCAATTATCTCATCGCAAAACCTAGTTACATCGGAGCGTTAAGTGTGTGACCCTACGGGTTCGAGAACGTGCAGACATGATCCGATCAATAATCAATAGTGGGACCGTGATGTCCATATTGATCCCTACACATTCAACGAAGTTCTTTATCAATTGAACCACTATGCCGGAGATTCAATTAATCTCGTATATGATTCCCTTTGTCTCATGATATTAAACTTCCCCGAGACTTGATCGTCGATATCACCATATCTAGTTTAATCTCGTTGTCGGCAAGTTCTCTTTACTCGTCCATAATATAGGATCTCCGTGATTACCACTTAATCACATGTTTGCAAACTTCCGGATGCTATATTACCGAGAGGGCCAAGAGATATCTACTCTGTCACATGGAGGGACAAATCCCACTCTTGATTCATGTCACCCAACAAATACCATCGGAGATACCTGAAAGCCACCTTTATAATCACCCAGTCACGAAGCGAAGTTTGATGTCCACAAAGTATTCCTCCGTAAACGGGAGTAACATAATCTCATGGTCTAAGGAAACTATACTTGGCATATACTAAAAGCGTTGGCAATGAAACTGTGTGACACGATCAATTGCAACTCTTTACTATTGGGTCTTGTCCATCACATCATTCTCCTAATGACATGACTCCGTTATCAAGTGACTATAACAAGTCCATGGTTAGGAAACCTTAACCATCTCTCGACTAGCGAACTAGTCCGGTAGAGGCTTACTAGGGACACTTTGTTGTTTATATTCCACACATGCATTAAGTTTCTGATTAATACAATTATAGCAAGGATAATAAACATTTATCATAAACATGAAATATGATAATAAACTACTTTATTATTGCCTCTTGGGCATATTTTCAACAGTCTCCCACTTGCACTAGAGTCAATAATCTAGTTTACATTTGTCTCGATCCAACACCCATGGAGTCTCAGTGCTGATCTTGTTTGCTTGTGGAAAAGGTTCTGTCCTCTAAGTCATGTACTATACAGTTCTCTATGTTCTTTGCAAAACGTCAACGTCACCTACTTTGACATTACTTCATCATCACATGATTAATATGTTTGGTTACAGAGTGAGATTTTCGTTTCCTTTTATGCCTACATAACGTATGATCAGTCAAAAGAACTTTCACATAGTATGTGCACCGGAACTCACTCAATTTGAAACAAAATTTCTCAAACCAAAAAAATTACAGCTTTTAATCCTTGAATTAATCATATACTCCTATATGTTGTAGACTCACAAATCGACAGTGCAATACAAATCACTTTGATATTTTTAGATCATGCTTTCGCTGCCCTTCTACGCTTATGAGATCTCTAATCTAGTTTGGTTCCATGACTTCAACCAAGTCTACCAATTTCTAGATACAACTCTCTTATCTCCATGTTCAGTGACTCCTCACCTTGAACATGTTCTTCCAACCAAGAACTTGGGTTACATTTTGTCAAATACAAGATATGGTTCTTATAAGTTAAAACCTATGACCAAGGCATAGAGAATAAAACATATCCTTCAACCATTATTCTTGTACCGAGTATCAACTCAATGATTAACCTATCTTTCACAAGCGATGAACCTTTCCTTCACTTGTTCTATTCTGAACACCTTCAATAACTCATTTAAACATCCTGACTTAATGTTTATAAAAAAAAAGTGAATCTATCTCAATAGATATTTGGCATTCAAATTAACTTCATAAGTTATATGTTGGTTCCTGAACTATTTACAACATTCACGAAATCTCCATTTCATGTTTACAATATATTGTAAACTCCCAATCAAATATACTCCATACATATTAAAATTGTGAAACCACTTTGGCTCCCACTTAGAAATATGTTATCCTTATATTTGATTAACAATGATTCACTAGCTCCCACTCAAACTCATGTCTCCACATATTTGATCATGGAAATTAGTTTCTGCTCTTACTTGATATATGTCGCCACATATTTCAATTAGATCCCACTCAGTTTCTTATGCACTTTCTCGACATTTTGGACACCTCCAAAAACCTTAATTAACTTTTAAAATTCAAGAACTCATATACGAAACCGCTAGTACTTTGCTAGCTATAATCCCTCGGACTTAAAACACAATTATGTAATCAACAACTTTGAATATGTCCAAGAATTTTACTTCTTGACAATTAGTGCTTTCATGTCCTATAAGTTTTATTTAATCACTACAAACCCTTTGAGTAATAAATATGCGAAAACTTCATTTTCACAAAAAACTTAACATAGGATTTCCATGAGTCTAAGCCACATTCGTATATTAGGGCTTCTATTTCCTTATTGTAGTTCGTAGGTCTGTCTTGTTTCATAAACATGACAACTAATTCATGAATATTATCTTGTGACTTGACAAAACTTTATATTCTTGAATCCTACTGTTTCTTAAAAAAAACTTAGTCGAAATTCAATGATCATAATCATCAATTTATTCTTTTAATGTGTCAAGTTTAAACCAACATAGCACTTTTCAAATGCGCCACTTGATACATTAATAGTAAGGTCAACCACCTTGTTTCAGTTTCTCAATTTATTCCAGCAATTCTTTTATCAATGAAACCTTTTCACGATAAACCACTAAAATACTCAGCACAACCAAAATTGGTTTGCCCCTTTTAGTTTCATGCTATGGAATCTCTATTCATAGTCATATATGAACATACTACAAATTTATTTATTCGCAACAGTTTCTAATTATCTCATAATTACTGAAACCATGACTTCTCATAACTCATATGAAATTATTTATGCGAATCACAAATAGACCCTTATTTAAATGGAGTGTTTATGAAAATAAATCTAAATGCTATTATTAAACCCTGAAAATAAATTCCCCTTTTGTAAGACCACACAATATCTAATAGTGTGTGATTACAATATTTTAGGACATATCAAATGCCTTTGAAATATTCTAAACATTGTAATTTGTGACAACTCTTTTCACAAGTCTTGCATACTAAATTATAACTCAAATGTTTTGTCTCTTTGATCAAATCGAGAAGACTCAATTTTCTTATTTATTTCATATCCTTTAATCCAGAATTTGATCTTATCAAATATCATAACTCGAATAAATACATCTATTTACTCATTCATTTATGATGGATCGCACAAAATAATGACATCTAATATTTGCTTGAAAAATACATCCAACACTTGTGTGTTTTTCGGCAACTCATGGCACTCTTCCAAAGGGTGACGTTTTAGTCATACTCCTCAATGAAGTGCAAGTGTTTAAACATCAAAATGTTCTACACTATACTTAGCACGACTAAATAAAATTGTCATTATTAAGTTTTTGGACATCTCTTAGCATGTTTCATATTTATATATGTTTAACTAATTATCGTCTAGATTAAATTAAGAACAATAATCTCATAATCGAAACATGATCACCAAAAAGGATTACTCATGAAAAAAGAACAACCACTTGTCTTTTACATGAATGACCGTCTCACAAAGCAAGACACACTAATTTAAAATCACACTTAATTTGAGTACAAAACTCATTCAAATCCTCTAATGAAAAAACGATAAATGTAGAAGCAGAACGTTGCCAGCATCAACTCCTTGATTGCCACCATCACGCGACGTCTCCTCAGTTCCTCCATGCAAATCTCAAACAGCAGGCCATGTTTTCAAATACTTATAAAACCGCCACAATTGCAATTTGGACTCAACATTTATAACTTGCATATCACTATATACCTTCTGCATTGACAACTTCTCCTGCTATGGGTTCCACTTTGACATGACGAAGCCGAGACACGAACTCATAGAAAGTGATCGAATCCCTTCCCATGACATAGTCTCTGACATAATTCTTGAAGCTGGGGGAAGCGAGCGCAACACCCCATCTATCGCCAAATCGTCAGTCATCTCGTAGTCCCAAACATCCACCAGAGTATAATATATCTTATGCATCTTCCTCAGGTGTTGTTCCAAGCAAGTGTTTTCCTCCATCTTAGTTGAAAGAAATTCATTCAGACATTCGAACCTTGTAATTCTAACTTGTGCTATGAACCTATCTTTCAACTCATCAACAATCTCAATTGCACTCAAGTTGTTGAATTGTCTACTTAGGTCAGAATTCATGAAAGTGCAGATCATCCACTCGACTTTCAAGTAGGTGGTCCTTTTTTGGAGCCACTCCATGTGATCCAGAAGCATTGGGTTTATCTTCTAAAGGTTCATCTAACTCGTAGAGCTCATCATTGGTGTGAAGGACTTCTCTCAGAATCAGGTACCACTCAACAAAGTTTGACCCATCGAGACGCAACTCTTCAGCAATGAAAAGACGACCGTAGTCGGCCATCATCTACAAGGATTTTGCAAAGACATTTTTAGGACTTTGTTTATGATAATTTTCGTTCATATTAATCAAAATTACTACATGAACTCCCACTAAACTTAACATCTCTCTGGTTGTTTATTGACACACGATCGAAATCCACTACACCAAATCCGATCATCACGTGATAAGATGCAGTTTCAATGGTGAACAACTCAGTGTTGATCATATCATTCATTTGACTCGTGTTTAACCTTTGTTCCGAAGCCATGTCTATACATGCTAGGTTCGTCAAGGAAACCATAGTATTGTTGCGTGTGTAAAACTGGCTTACACCCGTTGTATGTGGACGTAGAGTTTAACACACCCGATCATCACGTGGTGCTTCAAAACGACAAACTTTTGCAACGGCGCATACTAGGGGAGAACACTTTATTATCTTGATATTAACGTGAGAGATCACCTTATCATGCTACCGTCACGATCACATTTAAGCAAGCAATAAGGTGCATAAAAGGATTAACATCACATGCAATTTATATTGTGACATGGTATAGCCTTTTCTTCTTGTGCCTTTGATCTCCATCTCCAAAGCACCGGCATGATCTCCATCATCACCAACATGAAGGCACCGTCTCCATGGTTGCCATCACCAACTATTGCAAGTACGACTATTGCTACTCTTAGCGATAAAGTAAAGCAATTACATGGTGATTAATTGACGCATAGGTCACATGAAAAAAGACAACCATATGGCTCCTGCCGGTTGCCGTACTCATCGACATGCAAGTTGTGAAAGATTACAAACATGATCATTGCATACATTATCACAAATCACACATTGGCCATACCACATCACAAACCCTGCAAAAACAAGTTAGATATCCTCTACTTTGTTTATGCAATTTTTACGTGGCTTCTATGGGTCAGGAGATAGAACCGTTCTAATCTACGCAAAGCCACAACGGTGATATAGAAGTTGCTTATTTTATATCCTTTTGAAAGGCCTTCCGTTGAAGATCGCATCTCACTATAGCAAGAGAAACAGACACCCGCCAGCCACATGTGCAATACAAGTTGCACACGTCAAGTGTGGAACCAGTCTCTCGTACGCGAACGAGTAAACTTGGTCCGGGCTGCTTCAATCTCACCATATCGTCAAGATACAAAATGCACGTGGGAAGGTAGCAACAAAAATATCAACGCCCACAACTCATTGTGTTCTAATCGCAACAACATATATGAATAGATCTAGGCTCTGATACCACTGTAGGGTTCGTTGCATAGAAAACAAAAAAATTCCTATATAACAAGTGGAAGAAACCCAACGATCTAGATCTATTAGATGTAAGTAGCGAAGAGGAGATCCAATCTCTCACCCTCGAAGAACGAACAAAGCTTTTGTCGATGCAGGGGTTGGCTAGTCGATCCCCGCAACTAGGCTCGTCTAGTCGCGAGGAGATGTATTATCCTCGAGATCCAATCCGATGAAGCGCCGCACGAGCAGCACCTCTGCGTAATCCACAAGTACGGCTCGATGTAGACTCCTCCTTCTTGATCCCACAAGCAAGGAGGGAGTGGTCCGTGAGATCCCAGCAGCACGACGGCGTGGTGGTGGAGATGGTGGAGTGTTCCCGCGGGCAGGGCTTCGCCAAGCCACACGCGAGGGAGAGAGAGGAGGGACAGGGAGGTGGTGCGGATAGGGCTTGGGGTGTCCCTCCTATGCCGCACCCCTCCCCTTCATATTGGTGGAGGGGGCCAAGGGGGGCGTGCCCTAGTCCTAGGGCCGGCCGAGTTGGGAAGCCTTGCCCCCCCAAAGCACCTGCCTTCTAGAGGCCGGCGGCCAAGGGTGGGACTTGGCTCCCAAGCCGAGTCCCACTAGGGTTTGGCCTCCCCTTTCCAATTCGGCTCCATGTGGGCCTATGGGGCTGGTGCGGCCAGCCCATGTGGCTGCTGCACCACCCCCTTGGTCCATGTGGGCCCCATACGACAGGTGGGCCCTACCCTAGAACCTTCTAGAAATTTCCGGTACCCTGTCGGAAAATTCCCGAACCTTTCCGGCACCTCCGGAAACCACTTTCCTTATATGAATCTTATTCTCCGGACTCTTCCGGAACTCCTCGTGACGTCTAGGATCTCATCCGAGACAACGAATCACCATTCGTTCATACCATCAATTATCTCATCGCAAAACCTAGTTACATCGGAGCGTTAAGTGTGTGACCCTACGGGTTCGAGAACGTGCAGACATGATCCGATCAATAATCAATAGCGGGACCGGGAGGTCCATATTGATCCCTACACATTCAACGAAGTTCTTTATCGATTGAACCACTATGCCGGAGATTCAATTAATCTCATATACGATTCCCTTTGTCTCATGATATTAAACTTGCCCGAGACTTGATCGTCGATATCACCATATCTAGTTTAATCTTGTTGCCGGCAAGTTCTCTTTACTCGTCCATAATATAGGATCTCCATGATTACCACTTAATCACATGTTTGCAAATTTCTGGATGCTATATTACCGAGAGGGCCCAGAGATATCTACTCCGTCACATGGAGGGACAAATCCCACTCTTGATTCATGTCACCCAACAAATACCATCAGAGATACCTGAAAGCCACCTTTATAATCACCCAGTCACGAAGCGACATTTGATGTCCACAAAGTATTACTCTGGTAAACGGGAGTAACATAATCTCATGGTCTAAGGAAACTATACTTGGCATATACTAAAAGCGTTGGCAATAAAACTGTGTGACACGATCAATTGCAACTCTTTACTATTGGGTCTTGTCCATCACATCATTCTCCTAATGATATGACTCCGTTATCAAGTGACTATAACAAGTCCATGGTTAGGAAACCTTAATCATCTCTCGACTAACGAACTAGTCCGGTAGAGGCTTACTAGGGACACTTTGTTGTTTATATTCCACACATGCATTAAGTTTCCGATTAATACAATTATAGCATGGATAATAAACATTTATCATAAACATGAAATATGATAATTAAAGGGGTTCATGTGCAGAAAACAAAAAATTTCCTAACCACGCGAACGATAAACTAGCCAAGATCTATCTCTAGGTAGACATAAGTAACGGAGGGATCCGGTGTTCGTACCTCTTGAAGACCGAAAGCGTTACGTTCCTAGAACTTTATTGATGAAGACGTACGACGCCGACCTCAAGGTCATGGAGTCGTACCGATGACGAGCGCCGCAATGGGCAGCGCCTCCGAGGTTCTACACATGTACGGTGTAGCAACGATCCCCCGGCTCCGGTCCAGCGGCAGCAGCGGAAGATGAAGAGCTCGACCGAAGCACCAAAATCTAGGCGGTGGATTTTAGTGGAGATACCCCTCTAATATATGCGGCTCCAATATTCCGGAACCACACGTTAAAGAGAAAAATTGGGATGCCAAAAGGGAGAGGGGTGCCCCTCTATATATAGGTGGAGGGAGGATGCCACCCTCCTTGGCTAAGCCATGTGGGACTAATCCCCACATGGCTTTGGCCGGCCAAGGGAGTGCACCGGCCCTAGGTGGGCCCCATGGCCCGGCCGGCCGACTCCTCCTTTGGGGCGTGACCCCCACTTGGGCCTCCCCTCATGGGTGAGGCCCATTTAGGTGGGCTGCCCTTTTAATATTAAATTAAATATTATTTAATTATTAGTTACCTTAATTAATATTAAATACATATTATTTAACATCTCTTGCATCGAAACTCATTTCGTTGCCCTCCGATCTCCATCGGACACTTCTCCCTTATTCCGATACTCCTTCGGAACCTCCGATCTCCATCGGATAAATCTCGGAATGGTTCCGAATATGGTCTCTCTAATTTCTTCGGTGCCAAAGCTATTCCTACGCGTCGTCTACCCTTAAGTGTGCCACCCCTCGGTTCGGGATCACTCCAGACATGATCGAGAATCCTCTCCGATCAATGACCAACAACGGGATCTGGAAACCCATGATGGCCCCTGTGTGTTCCACGAAGTTCTTTGTCGTTTGAACTTATCGTTGTTCACCAATTCCTTTTGTCTCACGATATCAAGTTTGTCCGAGATCCTATCTCGTTACTCGATAAACTCATTTACTCGTCTCCATGATATTATATCTCCGTGACCTAGTCACATGCTTGCAAGACTTTGATGTAATATCTCCGAGTGGGCCCAGTGATATCTGTTCGTCACGCGGATGGACAAATCTCGCTCTTGATGCATACGCCTCAATGTATTCCTTCCAGAAACCTGATAGACACCTTTATGATCACCCTGTTACGGTGTGACGGTTGATGCAGTCAAAGCCCCCTTCCAGAACAGTGATTAAATATGATCTCACGGTCTATGGATTTAGTTACTACTATGTTTCTATTAAGTTATCGCAATGCCGATATACGTGACAGATCTTATTGTGCTAACTTACTTTGGGTGGATGTCCATCATGTCATTCTCCAATTACATGACTCTATTGTCAACTGACATAAATGCCCATGATCAGGAAACCTTGATCATCTGTTGACCAATGGACTAGTCAAGTAGAGGCTACTAGGGACCTTGTTGTTTTATATCACACATGTATTAATGTTTCCGCTTAATACAGTTATAGCATGACACAAAACTTATTATGAACACTTTGAGATATGATAATAAAAACTGTTTATTAATTGCCTCTAGGGCATATCTCCAACAATAATAAACTACTTTATTATTGCCTCTTGGGCATATTTCCAACAGTGCATCCATGTCATATCAGCAAGTCACAAAAACGAATTTGTTATGTGCCATATCAGCAACTCATCCCAGTCAGGAGTCAGGACCCCTCTATCAACAATTTATAAAAGTTGTTTTTCTAAACATGTACTGTTGTGTCCATGACACCACATTGGAAAGGGATTCGGATTGGCTGACATGTACTGGCATGCGAGTGGCTAGCCACCTCCTTATATTCTTGGGCCACCACTGCCGCGTCTTCTAGGATTTGACCATCGCTTCACCACCCCCACTATTGCAACCCAACCAGCACCCTACCTTTCCCCCATCTCCCACATATCTAAATATCGATTTCTAAACTCCCAACTAGCGCCGCAGGTACGAGGTTGACGAGGCGCCACCCAAGGTCATGAAGGGGTCCAAATCTCTTCACACCACGAAAAATGACGAACTCATCCATCGAAGGCGACGACATATCTAAATCTCGATTTCTAAACTCCCAACCAGTGCCCTACCTTTCCCCCATCCCCCACATATCTAAATCTTGATTTCTCCCCTCTCTTCTCTGTCCTTCAAAATCCGAAGCAAATAATAGACAGGAACAAATGTAGGACTACATCCAATCAGTGATATTTATTTGTTGTGATCATGCCCAAGATACAATGATAATTGTTATTAATAACATTGTATAATTAATGTCTATACTCTATGCTATAACTGATGTGGTTTCTGAATAAAGGATTCATATGAAAAACCCATGCACACATGTAAACACATGGACACAATCAAAGGACCCTAGTCTCATCTCTTGGACTAGCTTGTTGATTGCTTGATGACTATGTTTTTCTAGTCATGAACCAGTATTTGCTAGAATCAATAAGAGCACATTGTAGGCAGAACAATGTGGCAAGTTTACCCAATTGTTGATATACTGTAATATCATTTTGTCACACTGTTAATAGTTTTATCACATCAAGGTTGACATATATATCCTTAGACCATGAGGTTATTACAATTGGTATAGACTTGAAAAGTTACTTTGGTTCTGTTAAACGTCACACCGTAACAGGGTGATCATAAAGGAAGCTTCTGGGTAACACAGAGAGTCTATATTAATCTTGATGTTTCAAGATTGGTAATTTCCCCTCTGACAAAAGAGGAATACAAACTGGGCCCACTCAGTATGATATTTATATCATGGGGATACTGGAATACGAGAATGAGAAAAATGGAACTTATCGGTAACGAGAGAAATAAGATATCGTGATCAAGGAGGTGCTTCACAAGATATCGGAATATCTTATCTCAGATAATGTTCAGTATCACGAAGCAATGGGAAATAAATATGACAACCAACATATTCATCTAAGCATACATTCGTATAACAGTGGGAGTAACACACGGCTCCGCTATTGATTATTGATCTAAAGGTATTCTAAGTCATGTCCACTTGTTATCGAACCTGTAGGGTAACACACGTAAGTTGGTTGTATTCTTTAGTGTAAAGTTGAACGGTTAGAACAAGAAAGAGTGTCACCGAAATGGTTTTCGGCGTGATCGAAATCATTCGGAAAGATTAATGGAAAAGTCACGGTATTTTATATAGCGGACATACGATGTCCCAGTGTCATTAAAATAGCTTTTAATGATACCACAATAATTCTGAAGATTTTAATAAGCAGACATGAGATTTCATGGCGTAATTAAAATATGTTTTAAGGATAACAGAACAGTTCTGGTGATTTTAATAAGAGGGCATAGGATGTCTGAGGTTATTAAAATAAGTATAAATATTTTGGAAACATTCCGAGAATTTTATAGGACATATTTTGATGACGGAATTTATTAGATAAATAAACGGTGGAAAAATAATATGTCGAAAAGGTCCCATGGGCAGCATATGATCTGAAAGGACCTCCGGAGCTACATGGGCCCTTGGCCCATTAGTGGGCCGGCCGGCCCCATCTTGGGCTGCCCCCACTTGGCTTGCGGGGAAAGCCACCAGAAGGGAGGGGCGACTCCCCACCCTAGGGGCGTGGCGGCGATGGAGGCGGCGGCGGCCGGCCTAGGGCGTGCCCTAGCTTGGCGCTCCCGACCCCTCCTCCTAGAAATAACCCCTCCCCTCCCCTTTGGAGGACACACAATTGGATCTGAGTTGGGAGTTTCTCCTCTGCTTGGGTAGATTATTTTTTTCTCTCTCTCTCATGTGTTGGGATCTCCATCTATTATACACCGGTAGCTAGAACTGAGTCTTGAACAATGAAGTCTGATTTAGCCAGTGTAGTGTAAGATCTCTCAGAGGGATAATTGATTGGTCATCGCTGGATTGGAACCAGAAGGGTGTATGTGGGACCGGGATCGATATGTTCTCACGAATAGGCTTAGTCGTGAGAATCTTCAATAGGCTACGCCGACATCTTCACCAACGAATCCTTCCACTCTATTGCGTTGATATGATAATCTAGATCCATATTTTATGATTCTTGTACCTTCATAGATAGATCTTGGTGTGTTACGTTTAAGGCGACTTCTTTAAATTCCCGTTACATTGTTTTCCACTGATTTGCAAAAAATGTTTCCCACGTTAAATTTACATGTGTTTTCCTCAATCTTTTAAAACCAACGCTTGGTCCAGCAGTCCCCGATCCAAGAATTATTAAATCATCATGGATAAGAATGGAAAATTAGTGTAAACTCCAAGTGTGCATCATTGGGTAATCCCTGCTATTAATTTTATATTAATTATGAGCAATTTTTTATTAGTCCATGCATCTCTCACCGGAATACTACACTTAGCTCCAGTTAATCAATTCTTATTTGTTTCGTACCAATTAAAGACCACTTCGTGTGTTTGAGATGTTTATCATATTTTGCATATGTGTCTTTGTTCTTGACGTGAGGATCCATAATAATCACTTGGTGACGAAAAAATAGACATATTGCTACAATACTATTACACCAATCATATACCACTTCATTTCTTTGAATTCAATACTGTACAAGCTATTTTTCATACATGAAAATCTTCATGCAGCCCCGCACCAATGCACGGGGTGCCCACTAGTCAAGATGGGAATGGTCCGGGTCACCCCGTCGGGTCAGTGGCCCGACCCAAAAACTAAAGGCCAACGGGCCGGTGGGTTGGCACTGAACAAAACGTGGGCCAAAGGGAGCCGGCACCATCTGACCCGACGGATCAGCGGGGTCGACCCGGTCGCTCCTGTACGCACCGATGGCGATGACCTAGTCGTCGCCGCCGGCAGCCCCCCAACCACTCCTGCCGCCGCCGTCGAGCTCGCCGTCCCGGCCGTCATCGAGCTCCTCGTATCGAACACCATCGAGCTTGCGCCGCCGTCGAGCTCCCCGTCCAGGTCGCCATCGAGCTCGCGCCGCCATCGAGCTCCCCGTCCAGGTCGCTATCGAGCTCGCACCGGCGTCGAGCTCCCTGTCCAGGTCGCCGTCTAGCTCGCCGTCCTGGCCGCCGTCGAGCTCCCCGTCTAAGTCGCCGTCGAGCTCGCTACACGTCATGTTCCTCTCCAACTAGTCCAGCTCGTGTCGGCTTCCTCCCCTTTCCAGCGTAGCTGCTCTGGATGGGAATTGGTCGACCCGGACCTGGCCTTGGTCCTGGCCCCCATGGCCTCAAGGCCAATTTGTGGGGCCATGGGTCGACCCATTCCAAGAATGCTTGTGGCCTCGTTGGCCCAATGGGCCTCTTGGGTCGACCCAAAGTCTGGCTGTGACGTACATGTTCTAATATACAGATAATATTTAGAAAAATTGGGACAACATAATCTCCACAGACCATAGTTAACATCGAGAATACACAGTTAATATCTAGAAAAATTACGACAACACAGCAAGATTGTTTCGTCCACAATTATGAGAAAACAATATCTTCACAAGATCACAAGCATTATCAAAGGAATATCTTCACGACTGCCATTGTCGAAGAACTCGTTCTTATGCAGGAACTCGTTCTTATGCAGCTCGCAAACATTAGGACTCTGAGCGCGGCCTCCTCCCAGTTTCCCCCCATTTTCTTTTCGTGACCTAGCTCCACCTCCACGCGCCAGGACGGGCGTCGCGCCGCCGCCACATCTCCACTCCAACGCCGGCCGCTGGCAGCTCACCCGTCGCGTCCACATCACCTCGCCAGTCGCCGGCTCGCCACCATGATCACGGTCAATCTCACGTCGCGGCATCTCCATCCCGGCCGCATCTGAGCATCTCCGACCCTGGCCGCCGCCACATCTCCGACTCGGCACATCCCCTGCATCTCCGACTCGGGCCGCCGGCGCATCTCCGTCCCGGCCACCGCCAGGCCGCCGCGCCACCACCTGCAGACCGTCCCCGCCGCCGGCGCATCTCCCTCCCTGCTCCTGTTCTGCTTGACTGCTACTGCCAGCCTTTGCAACGTAAGAAACCATGAACCTTCCCCTGCGGCCCTGCCTAATTTAGTTTTGAATTTGCTGTTAGATTGAGAACTGTAATTTAGTTATGAATTGCTGCTGCCTACATGTACTGCCATTGCTAGACAGCCTAGACTGCTAGTTATTTTTATGTGGATGAGCTGAATAAGAGATTTTCTTGTTGTTTTCTTGTGTAGATGACACCTGAACATGAGGATGAGCTGAAGGAATATAACTATGAGAATGAGCTGACTGCACGTATGCTTGTGGATGCAGATGCAGAAGCAGAAGCAACGATAGCTGCAGCCGATGAAGCTATGAGAGCTGCAGCCGGGGTGACCGTCCTTGATCACCGACGCATGAATGGCAGTGCACTGTCTAGCTCATTTATTTTATTTATATGCACTTGTGCTTCTGATCGGTGTGATGTGAGTTGTTATTTACCAACTTGTGACTTGCCAACTGTGAGACTATGTGAGATTGAGACTTAATATTTGCCATTTTGTTCTCATTTTTTGTGCTGTCAACCAGTGGCGTATCCAGGAAAAAATTCGAGGGTGGGCACACCACAAAAAAATGTCGCACCGCGGATTTTTTTGCCAAATAAATAGTATAAATAGGCGATTGATTCACATAATTAAAATCAATATGTATGTTTCATATGTGCATGAATCCAATACAAATATTTAAAAACATAAACATAGTGAATAAATATTAATAAAGTATAAGGAAAAGCGAATGTATTTAATCAATACGTTTACCACCAGGACATAACCATTTCCAACTCCTGATGGCTATCCCATTTGTGCATCCTACTCGCGATGCGTGAGGTTCCAGGTTCAAAACCTGTCGCATGCACTTTATTTTTCTCAGCCACAGCACAGAATGGCCCAAGGTATATGGGGGGTTTGAATTTTTCTCCAAATTTCTGGGTGGGCCACTTTGTGCAAGTTGTGCTGCCATTTTGTTCTTGTTTGAGATGCCACCGTAAGCTGTTGTGCTGCCATTTCTTTGGACTGCCAATTTATATACTCGCGCTGCCATTTCTTATTTGGTCTATTTAGTCATGACCGAAGACCGGACCGAATACAGAAAGACCGAAGAGACCGAATACAATTCGGGTGGCGTTTCTAGATGACCGAAATATTTGATAACCGCAGAGACCGGACCGAGCTGAAGGAATATAACTATGAGAATGAGCTGATGGATCCTTATTATACCAAAAAAAACCTAGTTGGTCTTTGGATTACAATATTTATATTAGGTTATCCGCCTGAAACTTTGGAACAAGAAACAAATCACGCTTTCCTGTTATGAGGTGTGTGTTTTGTGCTAAATACGCCCCTGCAATGTAACTAGAAAAAATCTGGGCTAAATTCATGTGTATGTATGCTCACTGACGGCTAGCTTCTCATGAACCTGATAAACACAACCTGAAGATGCACCGGTTACTGCAGGCTGTTTATATTTGTGTTCAACGTATATAGCAACATGTTTGACATTTTGATAAATGCAGATGATGAGGACACTGAAACAAGTGGGATCAATGGAGAGTAACCTTCGACATATGATGAAGCGAAGTCATGAAAATATTTATATGTCGGAGTCCAATGTTTGCGAGCTGCATAAGAACGGGTCCTTTGACAATGGCAGTCGTGAAGATATTCCTTTGATAATGCTTGTGATCTTGTGAAGATATTGTTTTCTCATAATTGTGGACGAAACAATCTTGCTGTGTTGTCGTAATTTTTCTAGATATTAACTGTGTATTCTCGATGTTAACTGTGGTCTGTGTAGATTATGTTGTCCTAATTTTTCTAAGTATTATCTGTATATTAGAACATGTACGTCACAGCCAGACTTTGGGTCGACCCAAGAGGCCCATTGGGCCAGCGAGGCCAGAGACATTCTTGGAATGGGTCGACCCATCACCCATGGCCCCTCAAATTGGCCTTGAGGCCATGGGGGCTAGGACCAAGGCCAGGTCCGGGTCGACCCATTCCCATCCAGACCCACTAGTGACAGAGATGAAGGTGGCGTGCTGGTGGTCATGTTTTTTTGGACGGCCTTATTTTCCTGCTGCGTGCGACTTCGTGAACGATTTACTGAGCCGGATTACCATCTCACGGGGGAATCTTACATGCAGTAACGGATAACCATCATGTGCCTGTCAATGTGGGATGAATTGTTGGCTCAGCAGAGAGGAACCACACGCGGTAGCAGTAGCAAAATCATGAAGTGAAGAACCGAAGAAGGAGCACCACAAGAGGTCGCATCAAAATCAAGAAGTGTACAACTGATGAGAGATTTGCATTGACAGATTTGTTGCAAAAAACATCATTACGACAATTCTAAACTGTCCAAAGAATAGCGCAAACACCAATTCAAATGTGCGCCTCTTAGTCTTCTTTTACGCCCCGTTCAGCCAGTTTTGAAATATATTTGTAACATTGGTTGGCGGTGAAAAATTAAAAGTAAAGTGAACAACTCTGCAAACAAAACGAGCCAATTTGCAGGAAATAAAAAGATGACCAGTCGATTCCTGCTAATCACAAAAAAATCATTTAGTTCACCCAGTCCATATTCTTTAGCCAAATTATCTTTGGTAAGCAGAACTTTCCTACAGAGGAACCACATAAAAATCTTTAACCTTAATCTTTCCCGGGAGTACGGGTAACCTCCACTTCCTTGCAAATTTCAAGTGGGCCTCGCCTTAGATCGATTGATGTTCCTTCATTCTAATTGATGCGGTAACCGGCCGGCGGGACCTTCCCTCCGCTTCTCTGTTTGTTTGCCAAAGTTGGCTGCTCCACCTACGGCTGCTAATTATGGGCAATAGCGAACTGCACCAGGTCTGACAGCTCTACTCGAACTGGAGTACGTACAGCTAAACAACTGGAGTAGATGATAGAACTGGGGTTTCTTTTCACTGCAGGCAAGTCTCACAGTTCTATGCCATTTTTATCTTTATCCATTCTCTTTCTTTTTTTATAAACCACATTCTCGTGTGATTCCACTTTCTAGCTACTATTATTGATGTAGTGCTAGGCCCGATCTTCACGGATTTGAGGGGGAGAAGTGGATTAACACGAAGAACGCGGTGAACACGAAGAACACGGAGGGGAAAACGGGGGAAATTCGTGGGCAAACAAAGGGGTAAATAGCAAAATCTACAGAGATCTCCACCCAACAACAACCCTCAAAAAGGAAGCCTTTGGATCGAAAAATCAAAGCCAATCTTACTTTTGTTGAAACCGATATTCCTTTGATAATGCTTGGTTTGCACTACTAGAGACACCTCGGTGAAAGAGTAGCAACAACATGATCCATCCTCTAAGAGGAACCCTAGCACAGAGGGATGAGGAGCATGGCTCACAAGTCTCAAATTCAGTCTGACCCTAGGAAGAGGAAAGGAGGTTCTATTTATAGTCTAGTACAAAACAGGGCAGAAATGCGGGTAACCGGCCTGAGGGCCGGCCTAGGCCGGCAGGGAGGCCGGCCGGCGCTGGGGGGTGGCCGGCCTGGGGGCCGGCTGGCGCTGGAAGGGTGACCGGCCTGGGGGCCGGCCTGGGCCGGCTGGGAGGCCGGCTGGCTCAGGTGGGTGACCGGCCTGGTGGCCGGCTGGGAGGCCGGCTGTCTCTGGTGGGTGGCCGGCCTGGGGGCCGGCCTAGGCCGGGCTGGAGGCCGGCCAGCCAGTCTTCGCCTCCTTCTTCCTCTCCTTGACCATCTTTGGGGGTCTTCTTTTGGTCATCTTCTCCTTCGTCTTGGACCTCCTCTTGGTCATCTTCCCGACTCCATTGTGGGTCGTCATCAAGGTGGATCCTGAGTATGCACAAGGTACCCACTTGATGAAGGGGTCGTTGCATAGAAAACAAAAAAATTCCTACGAAACAAGCGGAAGAAACCCCACGATCTAGATCTATTAGACGAAGGTAGCGAAGATGAGATCCAATCTCTTACCCTCGAAGAACGTTCAAAGCGTTTTGTCGATGCAGGGGTTGGTCTGTCGATCCCCGCAACTAGACTCATCTAGTCGCGAGGAGATGTATTATCCACGCGATCCAATCCGATGAAGCGTCGCAAGAGCAGCACCTCCACGGTATCCACACGTACGGCTCGATGTAGACGTCCACTCCTTGATCCCGCAAGCGAGGAGGACGTGGCTAGATAGATCTCGGCACCACGACGGTTGTGGTGGCGTTGATGGTGTAGATCTCCACGAGCAGGGCTTCGCCAAGCAAAGCAAGAGGAGATGGAGAGGAGGAGGCGCAGCATCCCCTTAGGGCAAAGGGGGGTGATGCGGCTAGAGGCGTAGATCTAGGCGGCGGCAGCCCTCCGGGGAGAGGTGGCGCGCGGCTAGGGCTAGGGTGGAGGAGGGGTGCGGCTAGGGCAAGGTGAGGGGCAGCCCCTGGTGTGCCGCACCCCCTCCCCTCTCCTCTTTATATAGGGGGCGGCTAGGGTTTGGAGGGGCCGGCCAACTTGGCCCCCAAGTCGAGTCCTAAGTGGACTTGGGCTTGGGCCCCTTCCAACTAGGGTGGTCGGCCACCTAGTCCAACTAGGAATTGGCCTCCCCTTTCTTTGCCTTGGCCGGCTAGGCCCATGTGGGCCTTTGGGTGGTGCGCAGCCCATGTGGTTGCTGCACCCCCTTTGGTCCATGTGGGCCCCCTACATTAGGTGGGTCCCACTTCTAGACTCCTCTAGAACTTTCTAGAACCTTCCGGTACCCTATATAAAAAATCCGGAACTTTTCCGATACCTCCGGAAACCACTTTCCTTATATGAATCTTATTCTCCGGACTCCTCCGGAACTCCTCGTGACGTCCCGGATCCTATCAGAGACTCCGAATCACCATTCGTTCATACCATCAATTATCTCATCGCTAACCCTAGCTACATCAGAGCGTTAAGTGTGTGACCCTACGGGTTCGAGAACATGTAGACATGATCATATCAATAATCAACAGCGGGACCGGGATGCCCATATTGACTCCTACATATTCAACGAAGTTCCTTATCGATTGAACCACGATGCCGGAGATTCTTAATCTCGTATACGATTCCCTTTGTCTCACCGATATTTAACTTGCCCGAGATTCGATCGTCGATATCTCCATATCTAGTTTCATCTCGTTACCTGGCAAATTCTCTTTACTCGTCCATAATATAGGATCTCCGTGATTAACACTTAATCACATGGTTGCAACCTTTCTGATGCTATATTACCGAGAGGGCCCAGATATATCTTTTCCGTCACAAGGAAGGACAAATCCCACTCTTGATTCATGTCACCCAACAAATACCATCGGAGATACCTGAAAGCCACCTTTATAATCACCCAGTTACGAAGTGACGTTTGATGTCCACAAAGTATTCCTCCGGTAAACGGGAGTGACATAATCTCATGGTCTAAGGAAACTATACTTGGCATACTAAAAATGTTGGCAATGAAACTGTGTGACACGATCAATTGCAACTCTTTTATTATTGGGTCTTGTCCATCACATCATTACTCCTAAGGATATGACTCCATTATCAAGTGACTATAACAAGTCCATGGTTAGGAAATTCTAACCATCTCTTGACTAACGAACTAGTCTGGTAGAGGCTTACTAGGGACAACTGGTTGTTTATATTTCACACATGTATTATGTTTCCAATTAATACAATTATAGCATGGATAATAAAATACTATCATAAACATGAATATGCTAATAAACCATTTTATTATTGCCTCTAGGGCATATTCCTAACACTTGAGGTAGCAAGCCATCCATGGAGAAATTGAATTGATTCGAGGATAGGAGTGAGTTCACCTTATCTTGCATAGCCTTTGCTCTTGATCTTGTTATCGGGCCCGTAGGCGTGTTGGCCATGGTGTTGTCCACACGTGGGGCTACATCATCTCCCCCCCCCCCCCCTTGGGAAAGAGTCGTCCTCAACTCGTTATCTTCCACATCACTTGCCTCTCCATGGTACGACGATAGGTCGGAGATGTTGAAGGTATCATCCACCACGTACTTGGATTGGGGAATGTCTACCTTGTATGCGTTGTCGTTGATGCGCTTGAGGATCTTGATGGGGCCATCTCCCCATGGTGACAGCTTAGACTTGCGCTCATTTGGGAACCAGTCCTTTCGTAAGTGTAGCCACACAAGGTCACCTTCTTTGAACACCAGTGGTTTCTTGGACTTATTTATCTTGGTTGCATGGCTTGTGTTGTACGCCTCAAGCGTGTCGCGAGTTGATTCATGAAGTTGCTTGATGAAGTCGGCACGCTTGTCGAAGTCCATATCGACGCGGTCGTGAAGAGGAAGCGGGAGGATGTCTAGGGCGGTGTTGGGGTTGAACCCATAGACAATCTCAAAGGGACTCCGGTTCGTTGCACGGTGTGTCGCACGATTGTAGCCGAACTCGGCATGTGGGATGCATTCTTCCCAATTCTTCAAGTTTGGCTTGATCAAGACGCGGAGTAGTGTTGAGAGGCTTCGATTCACCACTTCGGTTTGGCCATCGGTTTGTGGGTGGTAAGCGGTGGAGAAGAGTAGCTTGACACCGAGCTTGGCCATCAATGTCTTCCAAAAGTAGCTTGTGAACTTGACATCGCGGTCCGAAACAATGGTCTTCGGCAATCCATGAAGACGAATGATTTCCCTAAAGAACAAAGTTGCAATGTGTGAAGCATCGTTTGTCTTGTTGCAAGGAATAAAGTGTGCCATTTTGGAGAAGCGATCGACAACAACAAATATGGAATCTTTGCCATTTTTTGTTCGAGGTAAACCTAATACAAAATCCATGCTAATGTCGGTCCAAGGTGTGTGTGGTATTGGTAAAGGCATATAAAGACCATGGGAGTTTAGAGTGGACTTAGCTTTGAGACAAGTTGGGCAACGGCGCACCAAGCGCTCGACATCACGCGTCATCCGTGGCCAAAAGTAGTGTGTAGATAACATGGCAAGCGTCTTGTCACGGCCAAAGTGTCCCATGAGGCCCCCTCCATGTGATTCCTTCAAAAGCAACAAACGGAGCGAGGACTCGGGAATGCATAGTTTGTTAGCCTTAAACAAGAAACCCTTGTGCAAGTAGAAATCATTGCATCTTTGTCAATTGTGCACTTTGAGAATATAGGACCAAAGAAAGAATCGGATGTATAAAGTTCCTTAAGGTCATCAAGGCCCAAAACATTGATTTCAAATTGGGTGAGTAAAATCATCTTGCGAGAGAGAGCATCTGCGAATATATTGTCCTTGCCTTTCTTGTACTTCACAATGTAAGGAAAAGATTCGATGAATTCTACCCATTTGGCATGCCTCTTGTTTAAGTGGGCCTGGGTTTTCAAATACTTCAAAGACTCATGGTCGGAATGGATGACAAACTCTTTTGGCCAAAGGTAGTGTTGCCAATCTTCCAAGACACAGACTAAGGCATATAATTCCTTGTCGTAAATTGGGTAGTTTAGGCGAGCACCATCTAGTTTCTCGCTATAGTAGGCTACGGGACGTCCACATTGCATGAGAACGCCACCGATGCCAAGGCTAGTAGCATCACATTCAAGTTCAAAAGTTTTCGAGAAATCCGGCAAAGCAAGTAAAGGAGCTTCAGTCAATCTCTTCTTGAGTTCACTGAAAGACGATTCTTGAGCATTGCCCCAAATGAAGGGTACATTCTTTTTGGTAAGCTCATTCAAAGGGCAAGCAATTGTGCTAAAATCTTTCAAAAATCGACGGTAAAACCCAAACAAACCAAGGGCGCTACGAAGTTGAGCAAGATTAGTTGGCGGTGGCCAATTGGTTATTGCTTCAATCTTAGAGGTGTCAACTTCAATCCCTTTGGAAGAAACCACATAACCCAAAAACACAAGCTTGTCGGTGCAAAAGGTGCATTTCTTGAGGTTGACAAAGAGCGAAGCATTGCGAAGGGCCAACAAAACTTGCTTCACATGGTCGACATGTTCATGCAAGGATTTGCTATAAACAAGGATGTCATCAAAATAGACAACCACAAACTTGCCAATGAAAGTGCGCAAGACGTGATTCATAAGACGCATAAAAGTTGAAGGAGCATTGGAAAGACCAAAGGGCATCACAAGCCATTCATAAAGACCAAGTTTAGTTTTGAAAGCCGTTTTCCATTCATCTCCTTTATGCATACGAATTTGGTGATAGCCACTTTTCAAATCAATCTTGGAGAAAATAGTGGCACCACTAAGCTCATCTAACATGTCATCAAGTCGTGGAATAGGGTGTCAATACCTCACCATTATATTGTTGATGGGACGACAATCCATGCACATGCGCAATGTGTCGTCTTGCTTGGGGACGAGGATGACCGGAACGGCGCACGGACTCAAGCTTTCACGAACATGTCCCTTGGCGAGGAGTTCTTGAATTTGGCGCTCGATCTCTTTTGTCTCCTCGGGGTTGGTGCGGTAAGGTGCTCTATTGGGTAGAGGAGCGCCGGGAATGAGGTCGATGCGATGCTCAATTCCACGTAGTGGAGGGAGTCCTTGAGGGAGCTCATCCGGAAAGACATCTTCGAATTCCTGCAAAATAGACGACATAGATGGAGGAACTTTTGTTAAGTCGTTAGTATCTTTGCCATCTCCTTTGCATAAGAGCACAAAGTGGAAAGTGGATGGGTTGGCTATCACTTCCCTCATCTCACTTTTGGTGGCTAATAAGACTACGCCGGGGCTCACTCTTTTCCCTTTCTCACTCATATTTGGCTTGTGGCTCTCACTCACATGGTTGGGGGTCTCTCTCACCACTCAACTCACTAGGGGATTGTTTTTGTTGCATTCTCGCAAGAGTCTTGGCATTATCGGCAATAATTTGGCTTGGAGTCATTGGGCGGAGCACTAGGATCTCATTGTTCCATTTGAAGCTATAGTAGTTGGTGCGCCCATCATGAGTGACGGTCTTGTCAAATTGCCAAGGACGGCCAAGGAGTAAGTGGCAAACTGACATTGGAACCACATCACAATCCACCGTGTCCTCGTAAGAGCCAATCTTGAAGGATAGTTGAACCGTGTGTTGAATCTTCATGGTGCCGGAGTCACTAAGCCATTGCACATGGTAAGGATTTGGGTGCTTCTTGTACGTCAAGTTGAGTTTCTCGCATAGCTCCTTGCTTGCTAAGTTGTGACAACTCCCACCATCGATGATTACCTTGATTGATTTACCGTTGATGCCGGCCTTTGTTTGAAACAAGTTGCATCATTGAGCATCATCACCGTGGGTGTTTGTAGTCAAAACTCAAGTGACAACTAGTGTGGGGTTGGGATCACCATCACAATAGATGTAGGTATCGTCTTTATCCAAGCTTTGCATCGTGGCCACCTTGTTCAATGCGTGGTACTCGTCTTCGCTCATAGACTCATAGTCTCCATTGTCATTGACGATCATCACCTTCTTGTTGGTACACTCAAACGACTTGTGTCCTTACCCTCCACACTTGTAGCAAGTGATATATGACTTGGCGGCTTGGGGTGAGGGCGCCATCTTCTTGATGGTTGTTGGAGATTGAGGTTGAGCACTTTTGACATTGCCTTGAGCATGGACTTGAGACATAGGTTGTGTTGAGGATGACGCTTTTGCGGCAAATAAGAACTTAGCCTTGACGTACTTGAGCTATTCTGCGACTTGGCGCTCGGCCTTCATGGCTTGATGCACTAGCTCGACGAGGTTCTCATAGGGTTGGAATTCCACTATCTTCTTTATGGGGTACGTAAGGCCGTTCAAGAAACGTGCCATTGATTGTTCCTCGGATTCGAAAATATGTGCGCGGGAGAGAGTTGACTCCATCTCCTTGTAGTACTCGTCAACCGTCTTGAGGCCTTGTTTGAGCTCTTGCAACTTCTTGTACAAATCGCGCGCATAGTGATGTGGCACAAAGCGCTTGTGCATTTCCATCTTCATGTCATTCGATGTGTCAATTGGGTCTTCGAAGGAGGCTTGGAGTTGTTCCCACCATAGTTGTGCATAGCCTTCGAGTTCCAAGGAGGCGAGGTCAACCCGTTTGTCTTGTGGCACCTTGTAGACGCGAAATAGTTTGGAGACCTTGGACTCCCATGCGATGTAGTCCTCGGGGTGTTGGTGCCATGGAACTTTGGAATGACGAGCTGGGGGGGGGGGGTTGAAGCGTGGCTTGCGTTCCTCATCATCATCATGGTGGCGATGGCGGTCTCGGTGGCGATGCCTTGGTTGATGACGTGGAAAATAATCCTCATCATCTTCGAGATCAACATGATTGTTATCCAATGGCACTCAGCGGGATCGATGTGGCGGTAGGTCATGACGATGATGTCGATTGTCCTCATTGTGGTGTGGGGCATCCAAGTTAGCATTTGGGATTGGTATTGCTTGATGATGGCGATCTTGATGGTGTTGGGGGTCCAAGTTCGCTTGAGGGTGAGGTGCTTCTTGACGATGTCGGTCTTGGTGTTGTTGAGGATCCATGTTCGCTTGTTGATGAGGCACCTCTTGTCGATGACACTCTTGGCGATGGCGATGTCCTTGATCATTCTCACTCCGTGCGTGGCTTCTTGCGGTGGAGTGGTGAGAACTTCGCGAGCTTGACCTTGAAGAGCGAGTATGATCTCGGTCGAGGAGATTGCTCATGGAATCTTGGATGTGAGCAAAACGCTCATTGTTTTCACGTTGTGCGGCTTGATGGCGCTCCTCATAGCGGCGTAAGTTGTCGTCGATGTACCTCTTGAGCGCCTCCTCTTGCTTGCTCATGCCGGCGTCTTGTTCTTCCCTAGCCATGATAAGCAAATACAAGTGATATGTGGAATATGTGGTGGCTAATAACCGCTCTTACCTTTGGGTGATAATATTGGACAATTGGACGTTGCCTTCCGAAGCAAAGGTATCACAAGAGTAAGAGTGTTTGATTAGCAATCCAAAAGCGACTCACACACACACTTATGAGGAGTTTAGGTATGGCAAAGTGGCAAGAAATCGAAACGAAGCAAACGATAAAGCTAATGCAACAAGTGGAGGATAACCACAAAGATCAAGTAGCAAAAGAGACTAACCACACAATCCAAGAAACAAAGGAAACTCACACGTGGAGACAAACATGGATGGTGCGACTATGGGGATGAGCGACTTGGACCTAACGAAGACTATGCTCGTGCCGCACCACCGCTCGAAGGACAACTAGCTCAAGTGTATAGGAGGGAGCACCCGATTTGCACAAGTGGACACGTTTTTCTATTGGGTGTTGGAGCTTTGAGGTGGTAAGGATGATTAGGATCACGGCTCGGCTTTTCTCTTTTTTTTTAATCATTTCTATTTCTCTTTTGCTTTATGCTTTTGCCCGAGCCGAGTCTGCTACACGTTGATTCTCGCAAGATTATGATATGCTCACTTGGTGTTACACTAGTGCAATGCTCACACTTTGACGAACTAGCTCCTAGGAAAAAGTTTCGCGAAAAGGAAAGGGATGAGTCGGAAGCTATACCTTTGGTTGCGTCGAGGTAGCGGAAATTTGCTCCGTGAAATCTTCAATCCGACAAATTTTGGGCGAAATTGGCACAAGGAAACACCAAAGGAAGGTGGGGAAAGGTCTTAAGCACGAGATCCGTGGATCAAAACCACAAATCGCTCACCAAATCGAGAGATCGAACGAAATCCATATGGGCTATTTTTTTGAATTTTCGAAATTGGTATGGGAAAGAAAAAATTTGGTGGAAAAATGGCTAATAAAAGGTGGAAACACGATCCAAATCAGTGGAAACCCTTGCTCTTGATACCATATGATGTAGGGCTAGGCCCGATCTTCACGGATTTGAGGGGGAGAAGTTGATGAACACGAAGAACGCGATGAACACGAAGAACACGGAGGGGAAAACTGGGGAGATTCGTGGGCAAACAAAGGGGTAAATAGCAAAACCTGCAGAGATCTCCACCCAACAACAACCCTCAAAAAGGAAGCATTAGGATCGAAGAATCAAAGCCAATCTTACTCTTGTTGAAACCGATTGCTCTTACCGGCCGGTCCACCGATCCAATAGAATCACCGCAGTGAAAGATTGGTTTGCACTACTAGAGACACCTCGGTGAAAGAGTAGCAACAACAAGATCCATCCTCTAAGAGGAACCCTAGCACAGAGGGATGAGGAGCATGACTCACAAGTCTCAAATTCAGTCTGATCCTAGGAAGAGGAAAGGAGGTTCTATTTATAGTCTAGTACAAAACAGGGCAGAAATGCGGGTAACCGGCCTGAGGGCCGGCCTAGGCCGGCAGGGAGGCCGGCCGGCGCTGGGGGGTGGCCGGCTGGCACTGGAAGGGTGACCGGCCTGGGCCGGCTGGGAGGCCGGCTGACTTAGGTGGGTGACCGGCCTGATGGCCGGCCTGGGCCGGCTGGGAGGCCGGCTGTCTCTGGTGGGTGGCCGGCCTGGGGGGCGGCCTAGGCCGGCCAGCCAGTCTTCACCTCCTTCTTCCTCTCCTTGACCATTTTTGGGGGTCTTCTTTTGGTCATATTCTCCTTCGTCTTGGACCTCTTCTTGGTCATCTTCCCGACTCCATTGTGGGTCGTCATCAAGGTGGATCCTGAGTATGCACAAGGTACACACTTGAGGTAGCAAGCCATCCATGGAGAAATTGAATTGATTCGAGGATAGGAGTGAGTTCACCTTATCTTGCATAGGCTTTGCTCTTGATCTTGTTATCGGGCCCGTAGGCGTGTTGGCCATGGTGTTGTCCACACGTGGGGCTACATCAACTATGGAATATTTGGGGGCGGGAGGTAGACTGCACACTTGAGTATTCAGAGCGACCAGATTATGGAATTGGGCTTTCTTCACAGATTCCGATATGCGTACTCTCCACAAGTGACCAAAACAGGGAGGGTTTGTCTTCAGATAACAGCAACAGCTCCGTTTTACATTCCATCCAAAAAACATTCAGAAAGAACTCTTACAGTTGCAAGGACGCTATCTGATCAGTACTAGTACGTACTTCACATCCCTCCTGTACGAAATCTATTTGTTTGTACTGACACAATGTCACAGTAACACACCTTGTCTACTATTGTATCTATCACTCCAAGGATGGCCATAGAAAGAGGCACATCTCTGTTCTCACTGAAAGGAAGAAAAACAAACTAAAGAACTTGGTGCCACTGGGCCCACTTGGCCTGAGACTTCAGCGTCGCACCAGATGGACCAGCCGAACTGCAAGCCCTAGGCCATGATTGGCTAGTCGCGCCAGCAGACGAGCATGGTGACGCACCGCCGCACGATGTAGAACCTGGCCCTCTGCTGCCTGGCCAAGCTCGCCAGACGCCCCGGCACCGACCGGCCTGAACCGCTCGCCGTCCGGCCCTTATGACCGACCGTACTTCCGGTGGCCGCCACCGGCGCCACCGCCGCTGACCGCCGGCTGCCCTTCTTGGACAGCTTCCACTTGGCGTCCATACCCATCTCCATCTCCTCTCTCTAAGTATGTGCTAATGGCAAAGATTTGTCTCTGCCTCTGCTTCGATCGAGCTATGCGATGTCGAGCTGATCTCTTGCTTAATTTGGGGGCGGTTGGAACTTGGAAGCTGAGTGTGGTTGTGACTTGTGAGGCCTGGGAGTTAGGGTGTAGTCCTATTTATATATAGCGCCTAGATGCCAATCCAAGCGTGAGCTTAACTAATTGACAGGGTTGGATTTGATACAGGGAGGGGAGGCTGATTAGCTTAACTGAGCCTTGTCCTCTTGCTGGGGCATCTCTTTCTGTGTCGACAATAATTTATTGGACCATGTCCCCTAGAGGGGCAATGGACATATTATCTTTCGGCATCCATCCATGCTCAAGTGGTTGTGGCATGTGCGTGGTGCAAATGGAGTAATTAGGGCCTCTGTTTTTCTAATTATCAGAAAACCATCTGTACGTGAGGAACATACTACGTCCACGTAGCATGAGACTGTATCATCTTTGATTAATCCCCATATGGATCGAGCACGACCTGGCACCAACGTCCATATCGAGCCAATCATCTGATCATCTCAGATACACACACACACACACGCATCGATCGATCACGACAAGTCGCAGCCGGCCATCACGACGCTAGCTAGCTCCGTATCTTGACGATACGTGATTACACCATCCGCAAGCAACAGCGGCCTAATTGAGGCTCATGTGCTGATATGCTAGCTAACTAGCTGCTGCACCCGGCCATCCTAACACGGGAGCCCACATGCATGGCTCCTACCACACATGCACACACGTACGTACGCGTGCAGATAAGGTAGTGGACCAGTAGTCGACCCGAGGTACACTACACTAGCTAGGAGGAGGAGGATGGACAGTTGGTTGCACGTTCATGCATGTATGGCCAATAATCGAATCACCACCGTACGTACACTCGAGCAAAATTACATCTAGAATTGATTTGGGGACACTAGAATCGCATTAGCGTGAATGCATCGATCTGTTTTAGGATCGAGCGGGTGATCCGCAAGCAAATAACAAGGAACCAAACGGTTAGGGAGATGCCAATTAGTAGGTAATAAGGTGTGATAGATTTGTGCGTTCTCTGGCTCTGTCTGCGAGATAAACTTGATTAGATTTGGCTACCGACCTAGACGGCCAGAGTTAATTAGTTTATCCCAAAACCACTTGCCACTGACTCCAATTCACGCGAACGATCAGCGAATGATGAACATTGGGATCGTGCACCGACGACACATTGACCGGTCAAACTCACAAAGTTTAGACACGGGTCATGATCATGACACGGCCACGTCATGCCGGCCATGCGGCGACGGTTAAATATGTGCCGACATGTAGCCGAAAGATACGCATGAGAGTGAACCTTTCACATTTTCTAGTGTTAACATGTGAAGCCATGTGCAATAGCACCAACAGGACATGCGACATAGCTAGATACGGTGGGCGAATAAGTACAAATTAGGGTTCAAGCTCTCACTTGGATCCGAGCTGATTAAGGCACGTACGGGGTAATGATCAGCAGGGGGACAAAGTGACCAATTGTCTAATTGTCCACACTGCCGGATGCATGCATGCTTTGCGAAACATGTGCATAACCACCGTTGTTGTTGTTGCATCTTGCATGGTACGTGGTAGATTCTGCCCAAGGATCCACTGACGATTTCTTCTGTCCAAACTTGCGACCATGTTAGAATTTGTAGAGCGATCGTGGCTGCTCAATTGGTAAGAATGGACAATTGAAAACGATACAAATTATAATTTGTGGTCGCGATATATATCAGTTAGTGCTAATTATTTAGCATCGAATCGTTTTTTCTGTTGAAGCATATCGCATGTATTTATCTATTTTAAACCTTTTGGTTGTGCGCGACGGTTGATCTATGCCAAATGAGAGCCAACATGTTTTGAGTCGACGACCGTGTACCTATTAATGCATTTTTATTGAAAATAGTTGATGTCTACAGCGATCCCACGTGATGGGGAGTGTTGAATTATATTACACGCATTTCTCCATTGTTTGGGCGAATTGGTTTGTGATGGAAAGATATGTGAATGTATTTCTTGGTTCTTCTCAATTCAGCTTCTTCAATCTCGCAAACCCCGGTAATGGGTTGCAAAGCATATAAGCCATGATAATGAGATTGGGAGGCATGATCTCGATCGATGTGTTGTCACATGAGCAATGTGGAACGAAGCGAGTATTGTGACCTTATCAAAGAGGTTAGAGTATGTGGTACAATGCTCACTGTCGCTAGGGAAGAAGTTGTGCTACTTTGGCATGGAGGGATACCAGAACATTGATGTGTGTGGTTGTGTCAGCATGCGCGCGAGATGTGTGCGCACAATTTGAGAGGACTTGGATATACTTCAAAAGGTTGAGGAAAGAGCCGTGTTGCTACATACTCCCTCCATATCAAAATATAAGATGTTTTAGCATTTGGCTTTCCATCCGTATCTAGACATGTTTTAGTGCAATCTAGATACGGATGGAAAGCCAAATGATAAAACATCTTATATTTTGATACGGAGGGGTACAATATTAATGTGGATGTAGGGGTAAAACTTAAGACCATAGTTTTACGATACCAAGCCTGTGTGCAGCCTTTGCCAGGTGTGTATGCAAGGGATGAGGAGAAGACATGATTCACAACAAGTTGCGCCAATGTGGTTTAGTTAATCTGTGTTGCGATGTCCACGTGAAAGCCATACATGTGATGAATGTGAGGCTGATGGTCGATACTTCGCAGCGGTCTTCTTGGAAAGTGAAGCGCCAACACAAGGTGACTTTGTTTTTGGTGGTGACCTTTGAGTACCGATTCTCGATTTTTGGTGTGAAAACTCTAAATGTGAACTTAATTGATTGCACCTAATAATGACTGACTTCGAGTCATTCTCTTGTTGAAGGCATTGTTTGCAGATTTCTCGGACTTCTTCCAGCGTGAAAGCCCATGATCTAACTTCAACAGTTAGATCAGGCGATGCTGGTGTTTGTGCACGTTCTCTTCTTGAAGGGGCCATTGTTGGAGAACCTTCTTTGCAATCTAGGTGTCCGCATTGGTGGTGTTTGGTTTCGGCTGTTGCGAGTTGGTTGTTGCTCTAGCGGGTCCATGTTCTTTTTTCTTTCTATTTTTTTTTCTTTTTGGCTATGTGCATCCATGATTTCTCGACTTTAGTTGGACATTATGTTATTGCATAGGAAGAGTGTAATTGCTATCTTCCTGATATTAATATATTTCCTTTATTAAAATGAAACGATACTCACCTCATAGGTTATACGGAATTCACTTACACCTTTAGTTACACAATATGATAAACATAGCGCATCCGCGCTTGAACATGCCCCATTAATGTTGATTTTGAGAAACAATTACAGTATGCCCGTGTGGTTGAAACTGCAAATATCAAACTATTAGGGCATGCACGTGGCTAATAAGAAGACTTTATCTTAAACCCGGCACATAGTTTGGATATAACAATAAAAATATAATGTACAATATGTTATTTCTTAATCTTATCTTTAGTACCCAAATATTCTAATGTGCGGTGAGGAATATTAATACTAAGGTCATCTGTTAGCTAAGGAAAGCAAACTTTATTTTTCGTATCTCTTTCCTCTAACTTACCAATCACCACACGTGACATTGTTAAGATAAAACAATTATACATGTCCTTATATCATGTCTACATGAACGCGGACCCATCTACACAATTTGGTCTCCCGGTCGATAAGCTGTATCTCCACTCCACACATAAACATCATCTATCATATTTCTCTTGATTTCGATCAAAAAATTTAGTGTGATTGCGAGACTTAAATACTACTACCCATGTTCCATAATGTAAGACTTTTTAGCAAACTAAACTAGCTTGCTAAAAAGGATTATATTGTGGAATGGAGGGAGTAGTAGGTACCTAGATTTTCCAATTCCAATAGCTATCATGTCCATGTGAGAAACACAAACATAAGCATCCAAACTGGAACATTTTAAAACCAAACTAAAATCATGGTAAACGGGGTGTTCAAGTGTGCTCTGCTTCCGCACATCCACCATGAAAAATAGTCCTCATTGGACATCACGCAGAGAGACTCGTTTTCTGAACACGAATAGCATCTTCATTCAGACTCCTGAACATTTCCACATATAAAACTTCCCTTCATTAATTGGGACATAGTTAACAGACAAGTAGAGAGCGCAAAAACTAATAGCAGCCGTATGGATCATCCCATATCTATCTACCAAACTAAGGACGGCCATGGAAATTAAGGCACATCTCTTAATTCTTCTCCCGAAACAGAGAAGAGATCAAACGACACTAGTCCCGCCAGCAGACGAGCATGGTGACGCACCGGCGCATGATGTAGAACCTGGCCCTCTGTTCCCTGGCCAGGCTCGCCAGCCGCCCCGGCACCGACCGTCCCGAGCCCCTCGACGACCGGCCCTTGATGCCCACGGGACTACCGGTGGTTGCCGCCGACCTCCGGCTGCTCTTCGTGGATAGCTTCCACTTGTCATCCAGGCACATCTCCATCTCTTCTTCGGTCTTCTGATCTCTGAAGAAGCTGAATCTGAAATGTGTTCTCTCTCGTTTTGCTTTGGTCGCTGAGGGATGGATGTGAGGCTTCGGGTGCTATTTATAGTGGCAAATCAGGTCCAGGTTTGGGCTTAACATATTGTGAAGGGATTGGATCAGACTGGATGGGAGGTTGATTAAATTATCTTAACCAACAAAACTAGTTTATGTCTGTTTGGTAAGGCATCTCTTTCCATGTATCCTCCCAAATAACTTATGGGGCTGTGTCCCTGGGAGCAATGGCCATCTCTTTCGGCGTGTCCATGCTCAAGGTAGTTGTGATGCATGTTTCATAGGACCTCTGAATTGGAGCGACATGCTGAACCGGCAAAACTTGAACATGAATTCTTGAGCTGGACAGGACCATTGTCCTTGGGTGAGGCCACCCTATCCGTGCTAATGTGGCCACACGTGGGAATTTTATAGTACCTGTTTAGCTGTTAGCAGAAAATGTACCATTGCACCATAAAAAGGGAAGAGAAGAAATAACTGAAATTTGCCTCCAAAAAAGTTCCGGCAAGAACGCCCTAAGTGGTGCCGGCCGTGCTGCAAATCGATCTGACTGTACCGACATGTAGCCGAAAGATTTGCAGACGCATGCATGCATGATGATACAAGGTTAATTACACTAAATCTGAACAGAGGCAACCAGAGTGAGAAGCCATGTGCAGTGATTTATCGATTGTAACTACCATCTGGCTAGCAAACGAAACATGAGCCTTGGATACGGATACGGCAGACGGGTACGTACAAACTAAGGTTAATCAGCGGCAGAATTTCCGTTTAGATTGCTGTTTTCGCGGGCAAATAAAAAAATGCAGCCGGCAAGATTATCTATGTGGTGTTCATGTCAAGAGAGGAGACAAAGTGACCACTTGTCTACAGTCTACTTGTCCAGTCTACCAAAACTTTGCAAATTTTGCAACATATGTGCACATCCACCTTGTTGATATATATATTGTATAGATATAGGTCCCCGTGTTTCTCAGGGTTGTATCTGTAAATCTGTCTATATATATGAGAGCAGCCGGCCCCAATTGGGCCTGTGCATTGTTTCATTATCTTCTACATGGTATCAGAGGCCCTTCCGGTCTCCTGACCTAGCCGCCTCCTGCCCTAGCCGCCGCCTCCAAGGCGCCGCCGGCCACCTCTCCCCTGCCGCCGCCTCCTCCACAGGCGCTGCCGGCCCTCCTCCTCTCCCCTGCCGCCGCCTCTCCTCCAGGCGTCGCCGGCCACCACACCCACCACCACTTCCGCCCCAACAGCCACCATGTCTGACTTCCGTTCTCCCGACTCCAGGAATCCCTTCACCGACTCCGGGAGCAGCAGCAACAACCCCTTCGCCGGCCCCTCCGTTGCCGTCATCCGCGACGTCCCCATCCAAGAGCGCGTGCCGGTGAAGCTCTCTCACACCGCTGCCAATTTCTTCCCGTGGAAGACGTACTTCGGCCTCCTCTTCCGCGAGTATGATCTCCTAGACCATGTCGACGGCACTATCGACCTCCTTGCCATGCCGCACGACCCCGACTGGTTGGCCATCGACGCGACCATCATCCGCTGGTTCTACCAGACGGTCTCCTCCGAGATCTTCCGCACGGTCGTCCGCGACGGCGACTCCGCGCACACCGTCTGGAGCAAGATCACCGGGCTCTTCACCGACAATAAAATTCAGCGCGTCACTTTCCTCCAACAGGAGTTCTTCGGCACCCACCAAGAAGGCCACTCCCTCGACGACTATGTCCTCAAGCTCAAGACCCTCTCCGACGAGCTCCGCGACTTGGAGTTCCCGATCGATGACAAGATCATGCTCTCCACGCTCTCGGCTGGCCTTGGCGAAGACTTGAGCAACGCCGCCTCCAACCTCGCGCTCCTCACCAAGCCCTCCTTCGAGCAGGCCGTGGCCTACTTGCGCCTCGAGGAGCGTCGGCTCAAGCAACTCCGGGCTCGGGCGGCCCACACCGCCTTCGTCGCCGGCGTCTCCAAGGGCGGGTCCGCCCCCGCCCAACCTGCTCCGATTGTCGCGCCGCGCCCCCGGGTCCACCCTCGGGCTTCTACTCGCCCCCGCCGCTCGCGCCTATCCCGCCTCCCGGCGGTCACGGCAACGGTGGCGGTGGCAACGGTGGCGGTGGACGCCGCGGTCGTCGTCGTCGCGGTGGTGGCAACGGCGGTGGCAACAACAACGCTCCCGCCCCCCAGCCTCGGCAGCCCGCCCCCATCCCGCCATGGATCGCCGGTCATAACCCCTGGACAGGGGTCGTCCACGCCTACTACCATGCCCGTGCCGCGTGCTCCCTACCCGGGCACCTCGATGCCGCGCCCGGCTCCGCACCAGGCGCTCTACGCCGCGGCCCCCCCCAGCCCGCGGCCCACGGGTACGCCGCGCCCGGGTACGCGGCGTCCTACGCCGCGCCCTACGCCGCGCCCTACGCGTCACAGTGGGACCCGGCCCTGCTGACTGCCCTTTAGTCCGTCTCCTCCGCGGGCGCCTACGGTGGCGGCGGCGATTGGTTCATGGACACGGGCGCCTCCGCGCACATGGCAGCCCACCCCGGTAACCTCTCTACTTCCAGTCCCGCCTCCACTCCCTCTCGCATCATCGTCGGCAACGGTCATGCGCTTCCTATCACGCATACCGGCTCCGCCCCTTTTCCCTCCACCTCCACCCCTCTCTCGTTAAATAACGTTTCTTATTTCTCCTGACTTGATTCACAACCTTGTTTCCGTTCGTTCTCTTACTCGTGATAATCATGTTTCTGTGGAATTTGACGAGTTTGGCTTTTCTGTTAAGGATGGTCGTACCCGGATGCTACTCCACCGCAGTGACAGCCCCGGCGAGCTGTACCCCGTTTCGTCATCCTCCACCGGCAGCCGCCCGCTCGCTCTCTCCGCCGCTGTCGATCTTTGGCACGCCCGCCTCGGTCATCCTAGCTCCACCGCCCTGCGTCAAATTCTACAAAACTTTGATTTTACTTGTAATAAAACGGATGCTCATTCTTGTGAAGCATGTCGTCTAGGCAAACATGTTCGTCTTCCGTTCAGTTCCTCCTCCAGTGTTGCGTCTTTTCCTTTCGAACTTATTCATAGTGATGTTTGGACCTCGCCGATCCCGAGTAATTCTGGTTATACATATTATCTCGTGATTATGGATGATTACTCGCACTTTGTCTGGACGTTTCCTCTCCGCCGAAAATCCGACGTAGCCTCCACTCTCCTCGCCTTTTTCGCGTACGTCTCCACCCAATTCGGCCGCCCCATCCACGCCCTACAAACCGACAACGGCAAAGAGTTCGACAACATCACCATTCGCACACTTCTCGCCTCTCACGGTGCCATCTTTCGCCTCACGTGTCCATACACATCTCAGCAGAACGGTCGCCGACGCATTCTTCGCACTCTCAATGACTGCGTGCGCACCCTTCTGTTTCACGCCTACATGCCCCCACGGTTCTGGCCGGATGCCCTTGCCATGGCGACCCTCCTCGTCAACATCCGCCCCTGCCGCGTGCGTTGGCACTACTCGCCGCACCACCTCCTCTTTGGTGTGCCGCCCGCCTACGACGATCTCCGCGTCTTCGGCTGCCGTTGCTACCCCAGCACCGCCGCTACCGCCGCGCACAAGCTTGCGCCGCGCTCTCTCCCTTGCGTGTTTCTCGGCTATCCCGCCAACACCAAGGGGGTACCGCTGCTACGACCCGGTCTCGCATCGCGTGTTCACTTCCCGGCACGTTTACTTTGACGAGTTGGTGTTCCCCTTTCAGCAGGTACCTTCGGCGACGACCTCGGCGCCCGCCGGCCCCCTAGCCGTCGGCCCCGCACGCCGACGTCCGATCGCGGTGGCCCCATCTGCGTCGGCCCCGCCTGGTCCCTCGGCGCCCTCGTCGCCCGCGACGCCCTCGTCGCCCCCGGCGCCCCCGTCGCCCCCTGCGGCCTCGTCCGCCGCTGCGACGACACCGTCGGCCAGCCCGGCCACTTCCTCGCCCGCTTCATCGCCCGCCTCTTCGCCCGCCTCGCCTCCCGTCGCTGCGGCTCCTCCACCCATGCTCACCCGAGCACGTGCGGGTATACGGCGGCCGTCTACACGTTACCCCGCCGACCAGTATGTTTGCTGGGCCAGCGGCAACAGTGTCCTGCCGCATGACGGCGGGGTGCCTTCGTCAAGCGCGGAGGAGGCGCCCTCACCGCCGCCGAGCGCGCCGTCCACTTCCGCTCTCTCGCCGGTGCCCACCTCGGCTCGCGCCGCTCTGCGCGACCCGCACTGGCGCGCCGCCATGCAGGAGGAGTACGACGCGCTGCAGCGCAATCGGACCTGGGAGCTGGTTCCCCGGCCCCCTCGCGCTAACGTCATCACCGGCAAGTGGGTCTTCAAGCACAAGCTCGGCTCCGACGGCACCCTCGAGCGCTACAAGGCGCGCTGGGTCGTGCGCGGTTTCCGTCAACGTGCTGGTGTCGACTTCACGGACACGTTCGCCCCGGTCGTCAAACCGGGCACGATCCGCACGGTGTTGCACCTCGCCGCCTCCCGTGCGTGGCCGGTGCATCAGATGGACGTCTCCAACGCCTTCCTCCATGGCCATCTGTCTGAGCAGGTGTACTGCCAGCAGCCCATCGGCTTCGTCGACCCCGCGCGCCCCGACGACGTGTGCTTGCTTTCTCGGTCCTTGTATGGACTGAAGCAGGCGCCCCGCGCCTGGTACCAGCGCATCGCCGCGTTTCTGCATCAGCTCGGCTTCCGCTCTACGCGGTCCGATGCGTCGCTGTTCGTCTACCAGATCGGCAACGACATGGCCTATCTGCTGCTGTACGTCGACGACATCATTTTGACGGCCTCCACCGCTGGTCTTCTTCGACAGCTCACCGACAGTCTTCGCACTGAGTTTGCGTTGAAGGACCTCGGCCCGCTCCACTACTTCCTTGGCATCGAGGTTGTCCGGCGTGCGGACGGGTTCTTCCTTCATCAGCGCAAGTATGCTCGCGAGCTTCTCGAGCGTGCCGGGATGCTTAACTGCAACCCTGCGCCTACTCCTGTCGACACGAAGGCCAAGCTCTCGGCTAGTGATGGGTCGCTGGCCTCCGACGCCCCGTTCTACCGCTCCATCGTCGGCGCTCTTCAGTACTTGACGTTGACACGTCCGGAGCTCCAGTATGCTGTGCAACAGGTGTGTTTGCATATGCATGCTCCTCGGGATGCCCATTGGGCCGCGGTCAAGCGGATACTCCGCTACATCTGTGGTACCATGGGCTACGGCCTGTCGTTGCACGCTTCGCCCTCGACACCGACCGACATCGTCGCCTACTCGGATGCGGACTGGGCGGGCTGCCCGGACACGCGGCGCTCCACCAGCGGTTACTGCGTCTATCTCGGCTCATCGCTCGTCTCTTGGTCCTCCAAGAGGCAGCCCACCGTGTCACGCTCCAGCGCTGAGGCCGAGTACCGCGCTGTGGCTAACGCCGTGGCTGAGTGCACTTGGCTTCGTCAGCTTCTCTCCGAGCTCTCTTGTCCCGTTGACAAGGCTACGGTGGTCTTCTGCGACAACGTCTCGGCTGTCTACCTCTCCGCCAACCCCGTTCATCATCGACGCACCAAGCACATCGAGCTGGACATCCACTTTGTCCGTGAGCAAGTTGCCCTCGGTCACGTTCGAGTACTTCACGTACCGACGTCTCAGCAGTTTGCCGATATCATGACGAAGGGATTGCCGTCCACGACTTTTCCTGAGTTTCGCTCCAGTCTATGTGTCGGTGCCGACCCTTCGACTGCGGGGGGGTGTTGAGATATATATTGTATAGATATAGGTCCCCGTGTTTCTCAGGGTTGTATCTGTAAATCTGTCTATATATATGAGAGCAGCCGGCCCCAATTGGGCCTGTGCATTGTTTCATTATCTTCTACACTTATCATCCTCGTCACAGGGGGTGGGCGATCCTTTCCAAGGCCTGTAATCGTCTTCCCATTGTAACCATTCCCACCGTAGCCTCAGAGCTCTTCCAAAAGCTTATATGTTCTTGATTCCTAAACCCGCCATAGCAGGTCGGTGCACAGATCTTTTTCCAGTTAACCAAGCTACTTTCGCGTATATATGCACGTACATATGCAGGTACACGTACGTCCTTGTGTCCGAAATTCAGCATGCATGATCACGAGCGTCACTGTACAAAAAAGATTTCGCAAGACGCACCCACGCTCGATCGATATAAGCACACATCGCAATCAGTGGCGGAGCCAGAGGTACAAAGTTTTGATGTCAATTTAAACTTGTGATGTCAAATACATATTTGTATGAATTTTTTTTTTTTGCATGATTTTTAACCTATATGTGAATAATTTGTCGAAATGTTGTGTAGTCTTTTCACGAGTATATAGTTAATCATTTTCTTCATCAATTCTATAATCTTACTCAGGTATACTTTTAAAAATCCCCGCAGCAACGCGCAGGGTATCATCTAGTTCATCACGACGGCGTCCGGCGGCATATGCATCGTGTCGCGTCCGGTTTTAGCTGTAATTAATTGATTGTCACCTAGTGGGTTAGTACTAGTAGGCCGGTACTGATCTTGTTGGAACGGCCGGCATGCAACTCACGGGCTTCTGATGGATCACGTATTAATTCACGTTATGTGACCTTTTGCTGTCGCCTCCAGAACGGGAAGGAACACGTCACAAAAGACGTCAGGCTCACCGCGAATTTGCCGGCCGATGCTGCCTCCTCGTAGAAGCATACCGTTGTTGCCTCGACCTCGATGCTGGACTATGGACACGGCGGCTCCCAGCAATAGGTGGGAATAGACGGCTGGATATGGGCTTCGGCTACAAGAAGATAATATAGCACATAGTCTACTTGTAAGGTTTAGAGACTGGTCTATATTTATTACAAAAGAATCTCATAAAATAAATTTCCACCAACAAGATACTACCAAATTGATCGTTCATCAACATATATACAATTGAGGACTAACTCATTGTGTTCCAGCCTTTGTCAACTAATAAAAAGGGGAAACTTCGGAGCTCACAATTTGATAATTTTTGTTGACTATGGTGTGTATCATCCTTTCTCTCACACGCTTGTGCTCACGGTCACGCTAGACATAACGTTGGACGAGACGAGGAGAGATCACGAGTTGTAATCTACCCTTGATGCAAGAAGTGATCGTGCTGCCTTAACATTACGACTAGGAGACATCTGAAAATGAGTGATTAGAAGATATTCGAGGGCTTGATAAGGCTGAATAGGAGGAAGAGCGCGGTGACAAGGGTGGCGTCCTTCTCGTGGAGGTACAGAAAACACTCGTCGTCCACCACGGTCCGCGCTACCCACATGATGCTTCCTCGCGTCGCGCAAGTGTGGACTGAAGTGTGTCTCGGCCATGTATGGGGAAGCCACATAATAGATGTATGCTGGACTAGGGACACGGCGGCTCCCAACAATATGTGGGTATAGACGGCTGGATATGGGCTTCGACTGCAAGAAGAAATATAGCACATGGTCTACTTGTAAGGTTTAGAAAAGGTCTATATTTATTAAAAAAAATCTCATAACATAACTTTCCGCCAACCACAAGATACTTCCAAATTGGTCATTCATGAACATATATACAAATGAGGACCAACTCATCGTGTACTCCACTGTTGCGGAAGCTTTTCCAGCTTTTTGTCAACTAATAGAAAGGAGAAACTTCGAAGCTCACAAATCGATATATTTTGTTACCACGCGACTATGGTGTGCATCATTCGTTCCTCTCTCACTCCCGCACGTGCACTAGTGCTCACGATCACGCGAGACATGATGTGGGACGAGCCAAGGAGAGGTCGCGAGTTGTAATCTACCCATTAATGCAAGAACATGCATGAAGAGATCGTGCTACCTTAACAATACGACTACGAGACATCTGGAAGTGGAAATGAGTGCTTAGAAGCAATTCAACGGCTTGATAAGGCGGAATGGGAGGAGGAGCAAGGTGACAAGTGTGGAGTCCTTCAACTATGTCGTATCGTGGAGGTACAGAAAGCCCTAGTCATCCTCCATGGTCCGCAGGGGCGTATCCAGGGGGGCTAGCAGGGGTCAGACCCCCCCCCCCCCCCCCCAAATGGTTCGTCCCCCCCAACATATTATGTCATGTACAAGTAGTATATGCACTAAGTGTACCAGCTAATAGCCCTGGATAATTAGTAATCAGAGCTGCAATCCATGTAGTCTCTACATACGCTGTGAAGCCCAACATAGCAAAACCCATCTGGCTGATGCCCTATGTTTAGCACCCCATGTTCCGGTGTATACTCTACCCTTTCAGTTACATGATTGATCCCGATCGCCGCCATGGACCATGGTGCTGTTTCCCATCGCAAGCCGCCGACCCTAATGGCTTGTACAGACGATTAGCGTATAATACGGCGGCCGCGCTGGTCTTCGTTGCTCGCTTGACGTCAGCCCCTACTGATCGTCGTTGCCTTGCCGTTCATCGGCATCAAGGTCACTCAAATTCACCACAGGATTATTTGTAAGGTACGCGACACTTCATGTACGTTCTGCTTATCTGATGTATTTTAGTGTTCCTATACTCTGTTAGTTATAAACAAAGAAAATGAAATAATAGATTGCTTTCACGCCAGTTATTTAATCTAGAATCTGGTCTGGAAAATTCAGATCCAACAATGTCACTAGTCTATATCTGAAATCATAAGCTGTACTTTTTCGGTTTTGCTAAATTATCTATGTTAATGTTTGAGATAACTTATATTAATGTAATGCGTTTGCCAAACATGCCATTTTATTTTAGACTTGATATCTTCATATTTTATACGATAGTCTGCTTGCGACAGTCATCACTTCGCCCCCCCCCCCCCCCCCCCCATATTCAAATCCTGGTTCTACCCCTGATGGTCCGCCCTACCCACATGATGCTTCCGTGCGTTGCGCAAGTGTGGCAGTCTCGACGGGAGGAAACGCAATGGATTAATGTTTATGAGCAAGAACCATGCGAAGCGGAGTACGGATGGGTCGTTTGTAAGAAATGCTGCTACATATACACGTCCCTATGTGGCTGTGTCTTCGAAAACACCTCTTGCACATCACCACATGCCTCTCTGCCCTCTCTTCTCCATTATGGGGGCATTTATCCTCTATGTAAATTGCTTTTGAGCTGAATAACATTTGGCGCCTCTAGCCATTTAATATTTTTTAGTGAAAACATGTTGTTAGCCCCTCATTACTCAAGTACCCGTTTCAGAGGTTATTTGTGGCTAGAACTCTAACTCAAAAGTATCTGGAGATTAGGGAAAGAGACATGAGAGTAGATGAAACAACGGTGACGGAAGAAGAAGAAAACCAACTAAGCCAAACCAAAGGTACTGACGCATGTTGATCGATGCACCACACAAATCTTCCGTTTCGTTCTCGTTTACATATATCAATTTTTACATTATGTACCGTTTAATAATTAATATTGTTACACTCTAAAACATTAAAAATCTCTTTAATAAATTGCATGAACTAAAATACAGCAACTGGAGCTTTCATGTTGGAGATGGTCTATATTCTTATGACTTGTGAAATTAATTTCTAGCAAACACAAGATATTACCAACTGGAGCTTCATGTACATATATACATCGAGGACATGCATCGACTCTGTGCTATATAGTTTAGAAGGTCCCCAGCTTTTTGTCCACTTATAAAGAGGAGAACCTTCAGAGCTCACGACTCGTTATCTTTGTTCCCACACGACTACGGAGTGTATCGTCTGTTCCTCTTCTACACACGCATTTGTGCACGGTAGATAGAAATACGCAGGACGATCTCAGGAGAGGTCCCGAGCTGTAATCTACCCCGTAATGCAAGAAGAATGGATAACGAATCCTCTAGGAGATTTCTGTTATGAGTAGGAGTAGGAGACATCTGGGAATGAATGCCTAGAAACAATTAGAGCGTTTGATAAGGCGCAGCCGGAGGGAAGAGCGCGATGACATGTACGGAGGCCTTCAAGCATGTCCTCATCGTGGAGAGACAAAAAGACCTCTTTGTCCACCACGGTCCGTTGTAGCGGTACGATGCTCCGCCGTAGTGGTACGATGATGTCAGTGGTCCGGTTGGACACACATGGACTAATATTTTCCTACTGCAAAGTCGCACAATCTTGTCCTGACTACTCATGAAGTAGAAGCTTCTAGATGCGACGCCATGCTAAGCTGACTCTCAAACGTTTCTTTGAGGTCTTCTCGTAAAAGAAAAGCAAGCAGGCAATTGGCCCGCGAAGCAGGTTTAATTTAGCTTCATACTAGAGATATCCAGTCGGCCGCCTTTCGTCCTCCAAAAAAGGATCACGCACGTGGGAAAGGAAGTTTTTTTTATTCAAAACTAGCATGGTGGCCCTCGCAAATGCGAGGGCACTGCCTAAATATGTCTAAAAATATATGATTCCACAGAAACTTATATTATCCCATTAAAATTAGCGTATTCTATAATCACCATAAATGTCATGGTAAATAAAATATCACTTAAGCATAGACATCTTCAATATTTCGAATTGTCAATAATATTTAATGCTTACATAAAAAGAACTTATCAATGGCTTTAATAAGTACATATAACTAAATTTCTATTGTAGTGAAGATACCTTCTGTTGATGGGTGAAGAAGAGATATTATTCATGATTTAAAGCCAAACACCATGCATAAGATTAAAGCCAAACACCATGCATCCCTAATGGCCTGGATACGGTCGGTTCTTTTTTTTTTCCTTCAACTCCATAGGATTTTTTTTTTTGAGGCTTGTTGGATATAACTCGTGCGTCTATAACTCCCAATATGTTCAACCAGCTGCTTAGTTGTCACTATACACCTACTACCAGGATTTGTTGTGAGAATAGCCTGCAAATAGTCCCTAAGTCTGGTATATTGTGCCTTCTGATCTCCAATGACAGCAGAAAAAGCTTTCTTCCTAGCTCTGTAAGCTTTGCTTGGCACTTCCACTCCATAATCCTGCTTCACATTCTCAATTAGTGTGTCAACACAAGTGGTGGGATCTGTTGTAACTGTCTTCATAGACTTGGAAGTTAACCAATCAATGGTAACTCTTGTGTTCTCTCCAAGAGGTTGACATGTGTGCGTATTTCTGAATTTCCTGATGCAAAAAGTTCTCTCATGTGCTATCAAGGAGGCTATGATGAAAAATGGACAACCTTTGGCCCTACCTTTATCAGTGCAATGGGCAATGATCCTGCTACTCTCATTCCTGTGGTATTTAAAATCTCTCAGCTGAGCAATGTGGAAATTCCTGAGAGCTACTCTGAACTCTTTCACATCTTTAAAGCATAACCTCAAACTAAACTGCTCACTGGGATCAGCCCTACTGGGATCATACCATATCCTCTTCTTCATCTTTTTAAATTTCCTCTTCTTAGTAGTATTACTTGCACCATCATCATCCCTATCACCTAATTCATCAGGGCTACTATCCTCATCACTTGAGGGTACAAAGTCTACATGCACTTCATCCTCTGGCTCATAGTGAGATTTAGTGGTTGGGCCTTGTCTCACTGGTTTCTTGGCTACAAAATAATCAGGTTCAGAAAATTCCTCACCATCAGATGCATTTTCTTCTTCCTCAGCTTCAAAGTATTCTTCCACATCAGTATCCCCTTCGAAGTGCAGAAATTTGTTCTCTCTTTGCTTTTTCTGGGCAGTAAGCTTCTCCATTATTGCAACAACAGCTGGATCTGGTTCTCTTTCTTTTTTCTGCCTCTTAAACTTTTCTAATAATTGAACTTCCTCTTCTACCATCATGCTCCGCTCATCATCGTCACTTGATATAACATCAACAGGAATATTCTCTGAACATCTATCCTTCTGGAAATTGCAACTCTGCTGTGTGCCAACATATACCACTTCTGACAAATCCATAGCTACTGGGAAAAGGTCTTCATCATGTGAGATATAGTTCACACCATCTCTGTCAACTGAATTACTGCTTCCTCATTCATCAGTTGGCCTTCTCCTTCATCAATGTTCAGTTCTATGGGCCAGGTTGCATTCTTTTTCAGCACAGTAATGTTCAGAATCTTCTCTTTTTCATACACGGCTAGCATCTCCTTCACCTGTACCATGCTGTCAATAACCTCCATGCCATTTTGTCCTTTCCCTTTTTCTTTAACATAGTACATGTTGTCTTTAATCCCATACCCATACCCTTCGATCATTGCTAACAAGTTGAGCACTGTTATATCAGATTCAGACTGAAATCTTTCCAAATAATTAGCTTCCCCAGGAAAATTAAACCTAATTTCCCAAATATCATCATCAAGGCTACAAAGAAAATGCAATAAAAATCAGTAAATAATTTTAACTAACTAAATCTCTAAAATTATAACTGAATAGAACCAACTAAATCTGAAGATACAACTAAAAATGAAGAAACCTAACAAATCATGCAAATTTCAATCTGAAGAGCCATACATGTAACACTACATTTACAAATCAGACGAATTTCAATCTAAAATTATAACTAAATACAACTAACTAATGTGAAGAACCAACTAAATCTGGAGACTTACTCCACTGCCTCCGCGAGTGCTGTCGACACCTGAGGGGAGGTGCGCGACCCACCGCCGCCGTCGTTGACGGAGTTGCCGCCACCGGAATGGCCGCCACCGGAATCGCCGCCGCCGGAATGGCCGCCACCGGAATGCCCGCCACCGGAATCGCCGCCGCCGGATTCGACGCCACCGGAATGCCCGCCACCAGATTCTCCGCCGCCGGGATGGCCGCCACCAGAATCGCCGCCGCCGGAATCGCCGCCGCCAAGAGTCGCCGCCGCCATCGGGGGAGCAGAGTGGAGTAGGACAACAGCGCGGGGGAAGCCACGGCCCGTTATGTTGCCCCTAACCCTGACAGGTGGGCCCGGACGCTTCAGTTAACGTCCGTTAACGGCCGTCCACGCGCTGTTGCCACGTCATCCGACAGGTGGGTCCGGGTTGTCAGAACCGGTGTCAATTCGTGGTTAGAGCTGGTTTTGGGTTTTCTGCGAAAACTCGGACAAAATGTGGTACCTCCATGCGATTCAAAGCAAAACTGGTACCAAAATGCAATTGAATTGCGAAAACTGGTAGTTTTACGCTATCAACTCTCACATGCCCCGTCGAACATGCATCGTGTCACGTCCGGTTAGCTGTAATTATTAATTGCTTTTAGTACTAGTAGGCTGCTACTGATCTTCTTGGAACGGCCTGTTAGTGTTAACCTTGTTGTCTAGCTGTTCTTCGTCAGGTTTATTTTCAGTTCATGCATTAGTTGAGGTTGCGGCAGTGTGTGCATGTTGACTTGCGTGCAACATGCACAATGCAAAGCTAGATATGGTGTGTTAGTTAGCTGCATGCGTAAGGCTGTGTGGAGTCAAGGCGGACGAGTTGTACAAGAGATAGAGATGGAGGCAGCAACGGGGATAATTAGTTGAGGCATATCCGCCGTGTGAGCTTATCTCCTGTAACTTCAAATGACTCAAGCTTCTGTTACGCAGCTAGTAGAGTAGAAATCGGATCAAGCCGGTATGTGGCTTGGCCGGTGCGTTTGTTTCCCTTAAATAGAGTTGTAATCAGTTTGGTTTATCAAGAGATTAATATACAGAAAAAGCACAAGTCCGTGTGCTGCAACTTCTCGTGTGTTTATCTTCTTCCTTGGGCAAATACTACACGGCCGGCATGCAACCGCGCGGATGCATATCAACAGCTGCCCTCGAGTCGATGCACATGCGCCCGACAGCTCCAAGCCTGGAGACTTGAGTTTGTTTCATATCACGAAACAAAAATATATATGGGCTGAAAAAAAAAACACGGCCGGGATCGATCCAGAGAAATGTTCAGCATGGGGCTGCATATTATCTTCCGGTTATCTGGTTGGATTGATCAGTTCATTAACTACTACTTCCTCCGTTCCATAATATTATGGAACGGAGAGGGATTAGCTGATAAAGCAGCAACAATGATATAGAATTGTCTAGCATATACGACGTACGTATGATAAACTGTTGTCGATGAGAGAATATTTTTCAGGAGATTGGCCGGCCGGCAACAAAATGAATTAGCTTGAGATCTCTTCCGACGCAGGCTTAGTTTACTGTTCTCGCAGCTGAAGTCCCTAGGCTATCACACCCCCAATTCTTTAGCAGCCCTACGATATCAATTGTTAATCTCGCTACGGCGAGGTCGGCAATGACAAACGTCGTCACTCCCAAATGGCTGTGTGCATCGCTCGATGCAGAGGACGGGTCTCATCCCCATTTCGAAAAAAAAACTCCTTTCTATCAACCACAAGATACTTCCAAATTGGTCTGTTGCGGAGGTTTTCCAGCTTTTTGTCAACTAATAAAAGGAGAAACTTCGAAGCTCACAAATCGATATATTTTGTTACCACGCGACTATGGTGTGCATCATTCATTCCTCTCTCACTCCCACACGTGCACTTGTGCTCACGATCACGCTAGACATGATGTGGGACTAGCCGAGGAGAGGTCGCGAGTTGTAATCTACCCATTAATGCAAGAACAATGCATGAAGAGATCGTGCTACGTTAACAATATGACTAGGAGACATCTGGAAGTGGAAATGAGTGCTTAGAAGCAATTCGACGGCTTGATAAGGCGGAATGGGATGAGGAGCAAGGTGACAAGTGTGGAGTCCTTCAACTATGTCATGTCGTGGAGGTACAGAAAGCCCTAGTCATCCACCATGGTCCGCCCTACTTACATGATACTTCCGTGCGTCGCGCAAGTGTGGCAGTCTCAACAGGAGGAACGCAATGGATTAATGTGTATGTGCAAGAACCATGCGAAGCGGAGTACGGATGGGTCGTTTGCAAGAAATGCTGCTACATATACACGTCCCTATGTGGCTGTGTCTTCGAAACACCTCTTGCACATCAGCACATGCCTCTCTGCCCTCTCTTCTCCATTACGCGGGCATTTTAATCCTCTATGTAAATTTCTTTTGAGCTGAATAACATTTGGCGCCCCTAGCCATTTAATATTTTTTATGTGAAAACATGTTGTTAGCCCCTCATTACTCAAGTACCCGTTTCAGAGGTTATATGTGGCTAGAACTCTAACTCAAAAGTATCTGGAGATTAGGGAAAGAGACATGAGAGTAGATGAAAATAACGGTGACGGAAGAGAAGCAAACCAACTAAGCCAAACCAAAGCCGGGCAAAGCCAAGAATTGGTAAATATTTAAGGTACTGACGCATGTTGATCGATGCACCACACAAATCTTCCGTTTCATTCTCGTTTACATATATCAATTTTTACATTATGTACCATTTAATAATTATTATTGTTACACTCTAAAACTTAAAAAAAATCTCTTTAATAATTGCATGAACTAAAAATTACAGCAAAAACACATTCAAAGGCTGGAGCAATTAAAAGATAGCACATGTTCAAATGATATGGTTGGAGATGGTCTATATTTCTTATGACTTGTGATATTAATTTCTAGCAAACACAAGATATTACCAACTAGAGCTTTCATGTACATATATACAATCGAGGACCATGCATCGACTGTGTGCTATATAGTTTAGAAGGTCCCCTAGCTTTTTGTCCACTAATAAAGAGGACAACCTTCGGAGCTCACGACTCGTTATCTTTTGTTCCCACACGACTACGGGGTGTATCGTTTGTTCCTCTTCTACACACGCATTTCTGCACGGTAAGGATAGAAATACGCAGGACGATCTCAGGAGAGGTCCCGAGCTGTAATCTACCCCGTAATGCAAGAAGAATGGATAAACGAATCCTCTAGGAGATTTCTTTTATGAGTGTGAGTAGGAGACATCTGGGAATGAATACCTAGAAACAATTAGAGCGTTTGATAAGGCACAGCCGGAGAAGAGCGCGATGACATGTACGGAGGCCTTCAAGCATGTCCTCGTCGTGGAGAGACAAAAAGACCTCTTTGTCCACCACGGTCCGTTGTAGCGGTACGATGCTCCGCCGTAGTCGTACGATGGTGTCAGTGGTCCGGTTGGACATACACGACTAATAGTTCCGACTGCAAAGTCGGCACAATCTTGTCCTGACTACTCATGAGTAGAAGCTTCTAGATGCGACGCCACGCTAAGCTGACTCTCAAACGTTTCTTCGAGTCTTCTCGTAAAAGAAAAGCAAGCAGGCAATTGGCCCGCGAAGCAGGTTAATTAACTTAGCTTCATACTAGAGATATCCAGCCGGCCGCCTTTCGTCCCTCCAAAAAAGGATCAGCGCACGTGGGAAAGGAAGTTTTTAATATGTCTAAAAAGATATGATTCCACAGAAACTTATATTATGCCATTAAAATTAGCGTATTTCTATAATCACCATAAATGTCATGGTGAATAAAAGGCCGCCTTTCGTCCCTCCAAAAAAGGATCAGCGCACGTGGGAAAGGAAGTTTTTTAATTCAAAACTAGCATGGTGGCCCTCACAAATGCAAGGGCACTGCCTAAATATGTCTAAAATATATGATTCCATAGAAACTTATATTATGCCATTAAAATTAGCGTATTTCTATAATCACCATAAATGTCATGGTGAATAAAATATCACTTAAGCGGAGACATCTTCAATAATTTCGAATTTGTCAAATAATATTTAATGTTGACATAAAAAGAACTATCAATGGCTTTAATAAGTACATATAACTAAATTATATTGTAGTGAAGATACCTTCTGTTGATGGGTGAAGAAGAGATATTATTCATGATTTATCCACGCTTGGGCATAAGATTAAAGCCAAACACCATGCATCCCTAATGGCCTGGATACGGTCGGTTTTTTTTTTTTTTCCTTCAACTGCCATAGGATTTGAGGCTTGTTGGATACAACTCGTGTGTACGCGACCAATTAGTAGGCCAGACGTGTTGGATGGCATGTGTACGTGAATTAGGACTCAGGCTTCGTACGTGTTGGACCCAACGTGTTATATTAATTGGAACATGTGTGATATATTTGTTGCATAAATCTGAAGGTTGTGATTTAAAATCCTAGGCAATAATCTTAGATCCAACAATCGTAATAAATTCTGATGATGTGGATCAACGTGGTGGCTCTATTAGACATTTTTATATTGCTTTTAGTATATAATAGATGGAAACTTAGCCCCGGCCTCTGTATCGAAATTATGCACACAGCCTACAAAAACATGGAGAAGCAAGTGAGCCCGTAGAATCCAACCACCAAGAAGCAGTCCTATGAGGTCACGCACGTTTCTACTGGATATACTCATCAACTAGCCGTTACGCATTGGGTTTACAAAAGTAATGCTAGTGTGGCTACGTGCCCACCGCACGCCCATGTTTCTTTTTCATGGGCAAGTTTTGAAACGATGCCACAGGTGATGGGGGTGACGGGGTGGTGGCTACTTACGATATCATCGTCAGGTGCCGGACCGGCCGGCGCGCTCATGTCGAACGACCGCACGCTGTAAGTAAGTACACATCAGAAATGCTAGACGTACGGAAACCTTTTTATAGGCTGACGTGCCTCCACCTTATTTGCCCCCCTGATTTCTCCTGGGTGGACCCGGTCCCACCCCCCCCTCCCCCCCCCCCCCCCCCCACACACACACACACACCCACCCACCCAACGGAGAAACACATGACACATCAGCCCATAAGTGCTAGCCTGAAGAATCGGTACGTGGATGTAGGGCTAATTATCACCGTGGCATCAACTGCCAACTGAACAAAAAAAGTGACATCTTTTCCATATAATTTGGCACATTCAAGATACATTCCACCGATCACCATATTGGATTCCCAAATTTATTAAAGAAAAAAGGAGCAATCGAAGAATTAGAGAAAGATCTACCAAAAAAAAAATCACTCTGTAAATCAGAGACTTAATATTTCTATCGAAAAAGTTAAAGAACCTTATAGAGAGCCTAACATTCTTGCGGAATATATAGCTTTCGATCACTACGGAGTGGTCAACTAGCTACTCGTATGCATGATGCATGTCACTCCACATAGTAGTGTATTTCTGTGTGGATAGCTTCTCAGAGCATCACCAGCGACGCCTCCAAAGCACCATAAAGGCCATTGTTGTGCCGGATACATAACACGATCACAGCGGCATCCTCAACGGTTCGGTCTGATCCGATTTCTGTCCGATACCTCCGAGCAGACCTCTAAACATAGGGGCGGCCTGGAAGGTGTCGAACAACGCCCGAACATGTCCGTATGCAGGATAAATAGACGGACCCCATATGTCATCGGCACACCGGTCACAACAAGGCGAATGACGTGAAGTGGACGGAGGAGTGTAAGGAGGAAGCAGACACAATTTGAGGGGTGCTGGACAAAACGTAGGGGAGTCGCTAGAGATGCTCTCATGCACGCTGCATATGCAGCTATGTGTTTAAAATCCAACAAGCACGATCATGAGCGTCATCACTATACATAAGATTTCGCACGACGAACCCACGTTTTTATCGGCGATCTGGTACAAGTAGACATCAATCGTGCGCACTAGCCCGTTAGCCAGGATTATTCATTTAGACGAATAATTGAGCTAGCCGTCGTCCTCCAGCTAATTACCACGACGTGCTGCGTGCGTCGCGCTACCCTCTGCCCCCGGTTCTCCAGCTCTCCATCGGTCGGCCGGAGCAATACCGCTGCTCCTTTTCGCGATGTAGATCACTCGTTCCTCTCACTCACGCAATTTTGCGCATGATTATGGTAGAAATATGACATGGGACGAGCCAAGGAGAGGTCTCGACACTGGTGGAAAACGGGGCTTTTGTCCCGGTTCCCCAGCCCCTTTAGTCCCGGTTGCGCAACCGGGACAGCGCAATCGGGACTAAAGCCCCAACCTTAGTCCCGGTTCTGTTACGAACCGGGACCAAAGGGTCAAGACGTGGCAGCGCGCAGTGCCGCGCCTGTCAGAGGACCTTTAGTCCCGGTTCTAGCCACGAACCGGGACTAAAGGTTTATTCTGTTTTTTTTATTTTGCTGTTTTTCTTTATATTGTTTGTTTGTTTTACTGTTTTTCGTTTATTTTTTCATTTATTGTTTTTCTTTTTAGGATCCAATTCGACAGTACTATGTATATACAAAACAACTAAAGAAGGAATTACACAAACATCGCCATAAGTTGTCGAATCTTTACATATAGTATCATATAAGTTGTCCAACCCTATTAACATACACAAAACCCTAGTTGCCCGGTGAATAAAATTCTCCTTTTTTTATCTATGACTTGATCTAAGAAGAATGCCGCCAGCTCCTGTTGAATTGCTCGCAAGCGGTCTTGTGGTAGGAGCATGTCCCGCATTCCTTCGATCTATATAATTTATGGAAGGGGTCAATTAATATTATATATGAGAGAATCTCAACACAATTGATTGTAATAAAATAGTATTGTGAATATTGTTTACTTACTTCAAGATGTTCTAAGAGTCTGCTCCTCTGATAACACCTCTGGCGAATGAACTCGCAGACATACAATCCACATAAGTGATTTCCGGATCCCTGTCTCGGGCACTTTATAAGAACAAAGTTCAATCAAAATAATAATCAAGCATGATAATATTATTAAACTTCAATCAAATAGATGCCCGGGTCTAGCTAGAACTACTTACCGCCATGTCTTTAAATTCAAGCTCATCTGTCCATTCACCCGGAGCCCTGTTGGTGAACCGTTTCCAAACCCTGGAAGTCAATGAAAAAGAATAAATGACTTATTAATTACTACATACCAGGAAATGAACGAAAGTTGCCGATATAGTGCCATAATGATTGAAATTACCTCTGGATCATTCCCTTCATGTCCTCCCAGTTCCCTGGTTGATCACGTAGCGGGTCCATGACTTGTACTATTCCTTTGTCAGGAATAATGATAAATAACAGATAGTGGAACCTGCGCACGAATTACTCGTCAATTACACTTAATTAACATGGAGTATAGAAGGTGTATAGACACTAACACTCACCCGAAGTTGTAAGGAAATAGTATTTGTGTTTTAGTTTCTTGCTTCCTTAACGCAAGTACCAAGAGGTCCTCCGTTTCCTTTTCTTTATGTATAAGATTGTACTGATGAATGACATGTGGGTCAACGAACCCAATGTCATAGATTCCAGATAATCTGCATTCTCGAATTTTCAATCTGCATAATAGAGTGAGGATAATTACAAATATGTTTAATGAGCTGAGTTAGAGACTTAGTTACAGAAAAAAATACTTACAGACAATAGGCACTGACGATAGATTTGTCGATGGCATCTTGTTGGAATAACTGAAATAGTTCTTCAAATTCAACCTGGACCTGGGCAGTTCCACGACCGTAATGCTCTTCTTTAACCTCCAGGTTGATCCAATTTTTCCCTTCCTTTGCTGCTTCCATGTACCACGCATTCAATCTTCGCATTTTTGTTGGAAGGTTCGGGACCTTCTCTGGTTTGACAAAAGGCTCCCCGTGCTTGTATTTGTACTTGTCTGTGATCACCTCAGCAATGGGATACTCTATTAGCGAGCCCAAGTATTCAGCCATGGTCACACCAAGCTCAGCGGCGGCTTTTTTGATTTGTTTGTTAGTTAATTGTTTAGGCCGAGGGACATCGGAACACACCCTCAGCGGGGCGCACGATTGCTTCTCCTGTTGTCCGAGCGGAGGAACTCCTTGACCGTATGGACGGTCCTTCGGCTTCGGAATATTGCGTGCCCTCAGAACATGGGGCGGCACCTGAGCATCACGTGCCTTTATAATTGTTCGGTCGTAGTCCGGTAAAATCTGCTCAGCCGTTGGTCGCGTCAGGTTTCTCAGTGTTCTCTCAACTAAGACCGGATCTAGTGGGACCTTTGTGGCCGCTTCGGTGCTAACTGGCGTCTGACATCCTCTTTAACCCACTCTTTTAGCTCTGCTTCGGTCTTTCGTAAGGTAATTTCTCGATAGGCTTGGCGGGTTTCGCTTTCTTCTAATGCCTTGTACCACTAGAACCCGAGGCAGAGGCGGCGTAGGCGGTGCTCTTACGCTTTTGAACACGACTATGAGCCTGTGACGGCTGAGGCTGCGGAGGAGATGCCTGACATGGCGGAGACGGCTGAGGCGGTGGAGACGGCTGACACGGCGGAGGAGATGGCTGACGCTGCGAAGGAGATGGCGTCGCGGCGGCGGAGACGGCTGAGGTGGCGGAGACGGATGACGCGGCGGAGACGGCTGAGGCGGCAGAGACGGTGACCTTGGCTTCCAATTTGGAAGCACATGTGTTCCTTCCGCCCATAGAACAGTAGTTTTTCTACCATCCCTCAGTGCAGTCTCGCCTTCACCCGTAGGGTAGTCAGCTGCAGATCCTTGTATCCTTNCTTCGGTGCTAACTGGCGTCTGATATCCTCTTTAACCCACTCTTCTAGCTCTGCTTCGGTCATTTCGTAAGGTAATTCTCGATAGGCTTGGCGGGTTTCGCTTTCTTCTGATGACTTGTACCACTAGAACCCGAGGCAGAGGCGGCGCAGGCGGTGCTCTTCCGCTTTTGAACACGACTATGAGCCTGTGACGGCTGAGCGGAGGAGATGCCTGACACGGCGGAGACGGCTGAGGCGGTGGAGACGGCTGACGCGGCGGAGGAGATGGCTGACGCTGCGGAGGAGATGGCTGTCGCGGCGGAGACGGCTGAGGTGGCGGAGACGGCTGACGCGGCGGAGACGGCTGAGGCGGCGGAGACGGTGACCTTGGCTTCCAATTTGGAAGCACAATGTGTTCCTTCCGCCATAGAACAGTAGTTTTTCTACCATCCCTCAGTGCAGTCTCGCCTTCACCCGTAGGGTAGTCAAGCTGCAGATCCTCGCATCCTTTCATGACTTCATCCACTACGACAACAGAATATCCATCTGGAATCGGCCGCGAATGGTAAGTACCATTAGTTACAGCAGCTAAGACTACGCCGACCGCCACCTTCACGGTTATGTTCATCAATGGAGCATGTAGCTCACAATTTTCCCTCTCCGTGATATCATCCACGGGGTAGCGACGAGCCGAGATATCTGGCCGAAAGAGCTCCGTGGAAGCCACGCTGCTTTTCCGCTGAGATGGTGGGCCGCTATCTTGCTGAGAAGGATCTTCGTGCCGCTGAGCTTCCTGGGTGGTAAGTGAATCAAGGATCTGCTGCTGCCTAGTTAATCTATCTTCAATCTGCTTCAGCCGATCTGCCTCCTCTGCCTTCTTCCTCCCTCGGCTTCTATAACTGTCAGCGTCATCTGGAAATCCATACTTCCACGGTACGGAGCCTTCTGTGCCTCGTGTCCGACCTTTGTGTTCTGGATTCCCGAGGGCCCGTGACAGCTCGTCCTTCTCTCTGTTTGGAACGAACTCCCCGGCTTCTACCTCCTTCATTATCTTCTGAAGTTCAGCGAGAGGGGTTGCAAGTTGTGCTTTTGTAAAGATGCACTTCCCTGTTTCTGGGTGCAACGTTCCCCCATGCCCGAAGAACCAAAGTTTTGCCCGATCAGCCCACAGCTGCGTCTCAGGAATTATCCCTTGTTCAAGCAGGGCGTTCTCAAGTCTCTCCACCTTAGGCTTGATAGCCCTGTAGCCACCTGACCCCATGCTATGGTGATATTCCTTCTTGGAAGCATTTTTCTTATTATTTGCTGACCTTTTCTTAGCCTCGTCAGATTTCTTGTACTTGACAAATTCCTCCCACTGATCCCTTAGCTTTTCATACGCTCCAGTGAACTCCGGAGTCTTTTTTTGAAGGACAAAGTCCTTGTGCAATCTTTTCTTCCAGTTTGCAAATTGTTCGGCCATCTTCTTCAGTGCCCACTCCTTGACCTTTTTCTCTATGGGATCCACGTAATTTGGATCCTCCTCCTCTAACGGATGAGCGTCGTCGTCTTGACGAGGAAGCGTGAAATTAGCCATTAGCGTCGTCCAAAGATTTTCTTTCACTCTATCGTCAACAAAAGTGAGAGACGAGCGTTCTTTCGCCTTCGGCGCATTCCATTCTTGAGTGGTGATCGGGACGTTGTCCCTAACAACAACTCCGCACTGACTTACAAACTTGACAAAATGTGTCAGCGGTCTGCCATCTGGAGCTACTGCTTCGATCTTGTATCTCTCTTCTTTATCACCTTTTGGATGGGCCTCGTTTGGGGATAGAAGAAGATTTGCTCGATCCGGAGGGCTAAAAGAAGAAAGATCGTTAATGCATATTATATATATATGAATCAAATAGTGGATTTAGTCAATATAGGGTTAGTTAATATACCGCGCCGGAGTTTGTAGTAATAATTGTCCGGTCACCATCATCACCGGATGCCTCAGCTTCTATCTGCGCTCCCTCGCCGGAGTCGTTCAGAAAGCTCGAGGTGAACTCCAACTCATCTTCACCGCGGATAATATCTTGCAATATGTTCTCCTGATTTTCGTCTCTGTTGTGATCCATAGTTTCTGCAAGGACAATTGACCGGGTGGTTAATGAAAATTAACCCATTCTTATTCTTATTCTTATTCTTTTAATTCTATTCTTATTCTTATTCTACACTAATTATTAAAATAGCTAACATAATTGCTAACACTAATTATTAGTGTTAACACAATTGCTAACATTTCAAAATAGCTAACATTTTAATTATTCAAAATAGCTAACATTATTTAAAATAGCTAACAATTGCTAACACTAATTAATACAAATTGCTAACACAATTGCTAACACTAATTATTAAAATAGCTAACAATTGCTAAATGATGAACACATGACGTCATGGTGATGTCACCGATGAACTTGGGCACGGCTTGATCACGAAATCGTGCAATCGGCTTGAAATTGGGCACGGGCATGGGCTCTAGGAGCTAGAGGAGGCCGAGAAGAGTACGGGGTGGCGGTGGAATGGACCAAATGGTCGCCGGAGGACCGACGGCGACCATGTCCGCGGCGGCGGGCGGTGTGGTTCTTCGTGGAGCGCGGGAGGGAGAGGGTGGAGGGGTCCCAGAGGACGGGGTGCTCACCGCTGGGAGGTCGGAGGAGGCTGGTGACGGGCGGCGACCGGCGGAGGAAGCTCGGCCGGCGGAGGTTGCCGGAGGAGGCGAGATGACGTGCTGCGGAGGCTCGGGCGGCCGGCGAGGAGAAGGAGAGGGCGGCCTCGGCTCGGGCGGCACGTCGAGGGCGGCGCGTGGCGGCCGGCGGCGAGCAGCGAGGACGCCGGAAAATCGGGCAGCCTGCCGGCGTGGGGGAGGGGTCCGTGCGCGTCCTTAGCAAGTTTGCGAGAATGAAGGGGATCGGGGAGAAGAGAAGGAGGTTATAAGAGGAAAGGGCCTTTTGTCCCGGTTCGTGGCTGGAACCGGGACTAAAGACCCTTCCGTCCCGGTTCCAGCCACAACCGGGACGAAAGGGTGACCTTTAGTCCCGGTTGGTAGCTGGAACCGGGACAAAGGGTATTTTTTCGGACACCGAAAAGGTGCGCGCCAAAAGACCCTTTAGTCCCGGTTCCAGCCACCAACCGGGACTAAAGGTTCTTTCAGGAATTAAAATTTGGGCGCCAACAAAAGTTTGTTCTGTTTTTTGTTTTAAACTTATAAAATTATAAATACATTTGAGTTTTTTGTTTTAAACTTATAAAATTATAAATGCATTTAAAATATGAACTTTTTCATAAATTCTTTTATGTTTTACATTTGAGTTTAATTCATTTAATTTAAAACTATATATGGAATTTGAAATCCATTAAGTTATTAAAATAAATTAAATATCTTTTGATATGTTTAAAATGCAATTGAAACATCAAATAGTTCATAAAAATAAGATACACTCATACATAAATATTATCAAAGTGTTCATAAAAATACATCATGTTTGAGAACACTCATACATAAATATTATTACACGAAGACGAAGGCGGGAAGCGGTGGAAGATCATCAGAGAAGTCTTGCCGCTTTCTTATGGTCGCACCGGCCGTAAACCATGGAGCATCTTCATCATTCAACACGATGGTTGGGTCAGTTTTGACCGTGAAGGGGGGAATTTCATCAAACGTATCGTAATCTTCTGACATGTCTGTCTTGTCCTCCACTCCCACGATGTTTCTTTTCCCTGAAAGAACTATGTGACGCTTTGGCTCGTCGGATGATTTATTCGTTTCCTTATTTTCATCTTTCTCGGTTTGGTAGACATGTCCTTCACATAGAACACCTGAGCAACATCATTGGCTAGGACGAATGTTCGTCTCCGTAACCAAGATTGTTGAGATCCACTGTTGTCATTCCGTACAGCTTGTCTACCTGAACCCCCACTCCATTCAGCTTGACCCATTTGCACCGGAACAAAGGGACCTTAAAAGAAGGTCCATAGTCAAGTTCCAATATCTGCTCTATGTAACCATAATATGTGTCCTTTTGTCCATTGTTGTTTATTGCATCAAACCGGACACCACTGTTTTGGTTGCTGCTCTTTTTATCTTGGGCGATCGTGTAAAATGTATTCCCATTTATCTCGTACCCTTGGAAAGTCAACACAGTCGAAGATGGTGACCTGGCCAACAAGTAAAGCTGATCTCCAATAGTGTTGTCATTAATGAGATGTGTTCGCAACCAACCGCCGAAAGTATCAATGTGTTCATGTGTAATCCAGGTGTCGGACTGTCCCGGGTGTTGAGACCGTAATATGTTCTTGTGTTTCTCGATATACGGGGCCACCAAGGTAGAACTCTGTAGAACTGTGTAGTGTGCCTGAGTTAAAGAATGCCCGTCCCTGCATATGTCTGATTTCTTCCTAGCGTGCCTTTTCCACTCAGTCTCACCTCATGTCTTGATTGTGGAACACCAATCGACTTAAGGTCAGGAATAAAGTCAATGCAGAACTCAATGACCTCCTCTGTTCCATAGCCCTTGGAGATGCTTCCTTCTGGCCTAGCACGGTTATGGACATATTTCTTTAAAACTCCCATGAACCTCTCAAAGGGGAACATATGTGTAGAAAAACAGGACCAAGAATGGCAATCTTTTCGACTAGGTGAACCAGCAGATGCGTCATAATATTGAAGAACGATGGTGGGAACACCAACTCGAAACTAACAAGACATTGGACCACATCGTTCTGTAACCGTGTCAGATTTTCTGGATTGATTACCTTCTGAGATATTGCATTGAGGAATGCACATAGCTTCACAATGGGTACTCGAACATTTTCCGGTAGAAGGCCCCTTAGTGCAATCGGAAGCAACTGCGTCATAATCACGTGGCAGTCATGAGACTTTAGGTTTTGAAATTTTTTCTCAGCCATATTTATTATTCCCTTTATATTCGACGAGAAGCCAGATGGGACCTTGATACTGTTCAGGTATTCAAAAAAGATTTCCTTCTCTGCTTTGGTAAGGGCGTAGCTGCTTCGGGTCTTGTTCTGTGGATGCATGTTGTTTGGGTCTTTCATACGTTGTTGGTCCTCCCGTGCTTCCGGTGTATCTTTTGTCTTCCCATACACGCCCAGGAAGCCTAGCAGGTTCACGCAAAGATTCTTCGTCACGTGCATCACGTCGATTGAAGAGCGGACCTCTAGGACTTTCCAATAGGGTAGCTCCCAAAAAATAGATTTCTTCTTCCACATGGCCGCATGTTCGGTACCGTCGTTCGGAACAGATTGACTGCCAGGACCTTTTCCAAAGATCACTTCTAGATCCTTGACCATATCAAATATATCATCACCAGTACGGTGGTCAGGCTTCCTCCGATGATCGGGCAGACCTTGGAAATGCTTGCCTTTTTTTTTACGGGATGCTTGGTCGGAAGAAATCGATGATGCCCCAGGTACACAACCTTCTTACACTTCTCCAAATATATACTATCTGTCTCATCTAAACAGTGCGTGCAAGCATTGTATCCCTTGTTTGTCTGTCCTGAAAGGTTACTAAGAGCTGGCCAATCATTGATGGTTACGAACAACAACGCTCGTAGGTCAAATTCCGCTTGTTTGTGCTCATCCCACACACGTACACCTTCTTCGCGCCACAACTGTAAAATTTCTTCAACCAAAGGCCTAAGGTACACGTCAATGTCATTCCCGGGTTGCTTCGGGCCTTGGATGAGCACTGGCATCATAATAAACTTCCTCTTCATGCACAACCAAGCAGGAAGGTTATAGATACATAGAGTCACAGGCCACATGCTATGACTACAGCTCTGCTCTCCAAAAGGATTCATGCCATCTGTACTTAGGCCAAATCTTAAGTTCCTTGCGTCATCTGCGAAGTTCGGGAACTCTCTCTCGATTTTTCTCCACTGTGACCCATCAGCGGGGTTGTCTCAACATCGCGTCTTTCTTACGATCTTCTTTGTGCCATCGCAACAACCTGGCATGCTCTTTGTTTCGAAACAAACGTTTCAACCGTGGTATTATAGGAGCATACCACATAACCTTGGCAGGAACCCTTTCTCTCGGGCGCTCGCCCTCAACATCACCAGGGTCATCTCGTCTGATCTTGTACCGCAATGCAGTGCATACCGGGCATGCATCCAAATTCTCGTACTCCTCACCACGATAGAGGATGCAGTCATTAGGGCATGCATGTATCTTCTGCACATCTAATCCTAGAGGGCAGACAACCTTCTTTGCTTCGTACGTACTGGCGGGCAATTCGTTATGCTTTGGAAGGTCCTTCTTCATTATTTTCAGCAACTTTTCAAAACCTTTGTCGGTCACACCGTTTTCTGCCTTCCATTGCACCAATTCCAGTGTGCTATCCAGTTTTTTTAGGCCATCTTCACAGTTTGGGTACAACGGTTTGTTATGATCCTCTAACATGCGCGCGAATTTCGACCTCTCATTTTCTGTTCCGCAATCTCTCCGTGCATCAGCAATGGCACGACCAAGATCATCAGTCGGCTCATCTAGATCTTCAGCTTCCCCCGTTGCAGTATCACCGTATTCAGGGTACATAGGAGAGTTGTAACCATCATCTTCTTCTTCATTTTCTTCCATCATAACCCCTGTTTCTCCGTGCTTGGTCCAGCAATTATAGCTGGCATGAAACCGTGCCGAAGCAGGTGGGTGTGAAGGATTCTGGAGGAAGAGTAATCCTTCTTATTCTGACAGACAACACATGGACAACACGTAAAACCATTCTGTTTGTTTGTCTCGGCCACAGCGATAAAACTACCAAGTCCCGTAATGAACTCGCCAGTTCGTCGGTCACCGTACATCCATTGCCGATTCATCGAGCACCTTATATATTTCGAGTTATATATTGCCGACTCATCTGCATTATATGAGTATATTATATTACACACAACATCATGAATAGAAGGTCATCACATTAAAACCTTCCGCAGAGTACTGACCAAATGTAATACATAGTCCTAATGATGAAAACATACAGTGAAATTAACATACAAACTATCTAATGCATTTAAATGCAACAACAAATGCGATCAAAATCACAACTAAGGTAACAATTGATCCGACGGCATAATGATACCAAGCCTCATTTTTAATGGCATCTTTTCTAATGTTTCTAATCTTCTTACGCATTGCATCCATCTCGATCTTGTGATCATCGACGACATCGGCAACATACAGCTCCAATTTCATCTTCTCTTCTTCAATTTTTTGATTTTTTCTTTCAAATCATCGTTTTCTCTTTCAACTAAATTTAACCTCTCGACACGAGGGTCGGTCGGAATTTCAGGTTCATATATGTCCTAGATCAAAATATCTATGTCAAATGTTTGGTCGGCATAATTGTTAAATAAAGAAATTAAAAACATAGTTATAAAAGATAATATACCACATCCGAATCATAGACCGGACGAGGGCCGACGGGGACGGATATCAAAACCATGACACTATACATATAAAAAACAATTATACAAATAAGAAAATTATACAGGTAACAATGTAAATCATATAAGTAAGAATAAGAAGCTCACGAAGGTGGTGTCGGCGACGGGGCGCCCGGCGCGGGCGATCGACAACAGTGAGGACAAGGACACGAACGGGACGGCACTAATTAAAAACAACAAATCATACTTTAATTTGAACTCAAATTGCATATAAAAAAAATAAACTAGCAATAAGTCAACTAGCCTAGAATTTGAGCAATTTTAACTTAGCCATTTCATCAAACACCTAGCATGCAACACGAATGAAATGAGGAGCAAAAATAGCGATAGAGATGAATCCGAGCTCCGAGAGGATAAGGTTTCTAACCTATTAGAAGCCTTGGGTGGATGGGGCAAACTTAATGTGGACAAATGGTGGAAAAAAATATGGATCAAATGGAGCTTTGTGAGGAGCTTGAGAAGAAAAATGGTGATGAACTCGAGCTCCTCGGGCAGGAAGAAGGTGATATAGTGAGAAAACACCTTTTGTCCGGTTCTTATTACAAACCGGGACTAAAGGTAAGCCTTTTGTCCCGGTCTATAACACGAACCGGGACAAAAGGTTCCCGCGTCGGACCCCACCGCGGGGGCTGTCAGGTGCGGACCTTTAGTCCCGGTTCGTGCCACGAACCGGGACAAAAGGGTCCCAAAGAACCGGGACGGATGCCTCCCGGTCCCCGCGCGTCCTCCGAGCCGCACGAACCGGGACAAAAGGATCCTTTAGTGACGTCGAGATCATCCATGATCGTGCTAAAACACAACACATAAGATTCAATGCCCTCACCATTGTGAGTGTGTGTGCTTTGGCCTCACAGACGCGTTCGACATTGACACACGTCGTCTTTAGCATCTCCCATGCGTTCTGGGCAGTGTCCTTTACCGCCAACATGCACATCATCAGCTCTCGCGGCACCCCCTTAAGGATGAACGCAAGTGCGGGAAGCCTTGCACCTCCATCTACACCTTCATGACCGACCGCCTCTCTCATGGATCACCTGCTTCTTGCCAACATCATATATGGTTAGATGTGCAGGGGCTTCGACATGATCAAAGAGGGATTGGACTCCTCACCCTCCTTTGCCTTTCTCTTGTCGTCGTCTCCATCCCGAGACCCGACACTGTTCGGCCGCGGATGGTACACCGTGCTTTAGTGGAGAGACGGATGAATACCGCAAGCTCTGATACCGCTTGTTTTTGCCAAATCAAAGAACTCGAAGAACAAGCAAACACACACGCGAGAGAAGAGATGAACATGGAGGATTTTGTGTCGCGCTTAACTTGCGACTTTTCTGTTTTTTCACTTTATTTATATAGACGACTCTGAAGATTCACTGAAACAGCTAACGGAAAACTGGCAACGACACTCCGAGCTGACCGGCCATGTCATCCCATGACGCTCGACGTCTATGATCCAGTACCGTCACCACGACCAGATTACACTTTGCCATCCCACGATTTAAGGTCGAGGTGAGGAGCTACACTACAGGTAATTAAGGACTAATTAAGCGTGAACCGAGGTGTGGACAGGCACACCGCTCGGTCGTTATTCATCATGGCTCATCATGGCTTGCGTTCGCCGCGGAGGGTCTTCCTGGATGGGGACGCAACGGTTGCGCTGCCGATAATGGGAGCGACTCCGCCGACGACGGGAGCGACTCCGCCGACGACCGGAGCGACGCCGCCGACGACTGGAGCGACGCCGCCGACGACCGGAGCCACGGTGCCGAGGCCGGCAGGCATGGCTGCGAGGACCGGAGTGACGGCGCCGATGCCCGGGACGCCTCCTCCGACGACGGGAGCGACTCCACCGACGACCGGAGCGACTCCGCCGACGACGGGAGCGACGCCACCGACGCCGGGAGCAGCGCCGATGACGGGAGCGACTCCACCGACGACAGGAGCGACGACGCCGACGACCGGAGCGACGGTGCCGAGGTCGGTAGGCTTGGCTGCGAGGACCTGAGTCGCGGCGCCGATGCCTGGGACGCCTCCACCGACGACGGGAGCAAGTCCTCCGACGACGGGAGCGACTCCACCGACGACTGGAGCGACGCCTCCGACGACCGGAGCGACGGTGCCGAGGTCGGTAGGCTTAGCCGCGACGAGCTGAGACGCGGCGCCGATGCCCGGGACACCTCCGCCGATGACGGGAGCGACTTGGCCGACGACGGGAGCGAGTTGGCCGACTTGGGGAGCGGCTTGGCCGATGACCGGAGCGAGGCCGCCGCCGACGACGGGGGCGACGGATCCGACGACTGGAGCGATGGAGCCGAGGACTGGAGCGACGGCGCCGACGACGGGAGCGAGGGGTCCGACGCCCTGGGAGAGCGCCAAGGGGGTGGAGGAGAGCGCGAGCATGGCGAGAAGTAGCACCACGGAGAGCTTCACGCACACCATTGCTGCGAGCTTACTAGGTTTAAGTGAGTGAGAGTGCGGTACGTATGCTGTATCTCTCCGGCCAACTCCGCGCTTGGTTTTTATAGGCGCGCGCGAGAGGGGGTGTGCGAAATTATTGCGCGCGCAAGACGGAGAGCAGATTTCCAACACGCACGCGCCCGTACCGCGTTATCTAGACCGTCCAGACTGATCAGGATTCTTGGGATTTATGCACCAGTATGTGTGCTTGCCATCTTTTCTTTTCTTTTTCACGGGAAAGCTTGCCGTCCATTATGGGTAGCTTGTTTTGTGTAGCATGTAGACCAGCAGGCAGCAGCTATCCTACGAGGCAACACGAGCTAACAGTTAACACCAATCCTTGTCTTCTCTCTTTGTCGGGAGCACTGTCTTTTAGCTATGCGAATATCATAATTGAGTTGGAAAAAATCATTGTAAAAGAATAAATTATGAATTTGTCAAAAAATCGCCCAATTACACTAATGAATAATAAAAAATGTATTTCTGAATATAAATGCTACGGAAAATAAAAAAACTGACTTGCATGGTAACATATATTTTGAACAACTGTAATATCAATTCTTCATCCATTTTTCCACTGGTTTCTTGGTTTTATATTTAACTAGGTTTTGTTAATATTTTGATAGAGGCAAACCCTTTGAAAAAGTTCACGCCCGAGGGAGACCCAATCTTCACTACGTAGGATCAAAACGGGAAGGGTAAGTAGCTGCAAGCAGCGGGGATAACTAGCTTTATACCGATCAAGGTTGGATGAGACCCGTACGTTGGGGATGGCTGACCGAAGCTACAATAACTTCAACCCGCTGTCCGAACAATCGCAGAACCACAAAACTGGACTAACCAACACAAAACGACCGGGACCGTAGAGCACGAATTAGGGGGAACCAGAGGCTCCTTCTCGTGAATCCGGATGAACTCACAAGAGCAAAGGAAGTAAGGATCTCTCAGATCTCTAGCAGTCTTGGCTGCAAAGCTTATAGTTGGTTTTGGTTTGACAAAAGGCCCCTAAAACGTTGGGGGAGATGGGGTTTTATAGCAGGGACAACCCCCCTTAGATAGGTGTGAAATGAATACTAAAAGGTTCAGAATTCGAATGGCATCTTTGGGAGAGGAGCAGCCAACTTGGTGAGTTATTGGAGTACTCCTCGGAAATTCGCGAAGCATTAAACAGCCTGGACACCTTCCACCAAAACGGTAATTACTTAAGCTACACACTTCAAATGATGTGAGGTTCTTGGGTTGGAAAGTAAACTTCAAGGAGCTTCTGTTGATATACCCCAAAGGCCCCGTCTCTGATCCAGGTGGGTGTGGCATAACGAAAGATCAGAGGCAAAAATCTGGCAGAAACAGATTCACTTGAAACTTGTTTTCCTCAACATTGTTTCTTCGTCTTCAACAAAGTTTCTTCAACTCTTGTTCTTCATGAGATCATAGGTTGTTGGATTCCTCCAATGTATACCTAAGTTCAACCAACAACAAAGGGGATGAAAGCATAGCCGTATCATCAAGTTTATAAGATAAACTTAAGTTAGCGTTCACCTGGTCACTTATAAGTTTGGCACGGCTTCTTGTTATAGGTCCGTTGATGGTTGGTGTAGTGCTATTGCTTGGGATGTCCTCATCATATTTTGTGGCCAACTCCGTAATTATAAAAACTAATGACATCTCCAATCGTACTTCCTATTTGGCTCCTATATATGCATGTGTCTGCAGGACAACCCCCTGTTTGTTAGCCCGGGCAACTACATCCCTACTTTCAAAATCTCAAATTCACGTAAAGACATGCACGTCGATCACCAATTCAGCACATGAATTCATTAATTCAATGTAAAAAAAGTCTCAGTTTAACAAGATAAAATAAAAATTAATATTTCATAAATAAACAATACAAGAACGAATCAAACACTGTCTTTTGTGTGCTCGGTGATCTTGTTCTTCATGTTCATCAAGAGATTTTTGCTTTCATTTTCCACGAGCATAACATCTTGCCACATGATCCACACTCCTCCGAGAACATCGTGAGACTCACTTTCTCTATTTCAATCTCAAGTGACTAATTTATACTGTATTTCTTTTCCAACTACATTTGCATCCATATTTTAACCTTCTCCAAGTACATCTTCTCCATCTTCTTCCGAAGCCTCGTTCAGTCAAACTCCATTCTTTCACTTTGTGCTTTCAAAAAGACCTTATGCCTCTCTCCTCCCTCCCCTCTCTTTTCTCCTTCAATTGTTTCAAACTCACTACACCACAACACAGAATCCCCGACAGGCAAATTGGTAGGGAAAACAGCTTACAGCGACAGAAAGTCGGTCGGGAAAGGGTTTTGCCGACCAACCTTGTCTGTCACCGTAAGTCTAGTCGGCAAAGGTCTTTCCCGACCAATATTGTTTTACCGACCGACAGCCTGTCACCAGTGCGGAAGTTTTCCCGACCAACATATTTTTTCCGACGGACATTTATTTACCGACCGACATTTGTTTTCCGACAGACAATCTGACAGTACAGGTTTTGCCGACCAATGTTTTGTTGGGCCAACAACGAACCTTTCCCAACCAACGATCTGATGGAGTAATAATTGCCGACCAATGTTAACCGTTGCCGCGGCCTCGCCCACCTCGGTGAAACTGAGTAGGACGAGCGGCGGCGGCGGCTAAGATGGGATCTGGGGATGCAGCGAACTAGAGGTGTTGTGTAGGGGCGATAAGGATTCACTAGTAGAAAAGAGGGCTTTCGTCCAGGCCGAATCGGCGCATTAGTCTCGGTCGCATTACGAACCGGGACTAATGTTGGCATTAGTCCCGGTTCGAACGGCACGGGGCTCGGGAGGTTTTAGTCCCGGTTCGTACGGGACCTTTAGTTCCGGTTGGAGCCACCAACCGGGACTAAAGGTTTTTGAAACAAAACAGAATTTAGCCTCTCATGCCTACCCCCCTCCGCCCGGCAAAAACGTCCAAAACGAATAAACGAAAGTGATAAAAACTTCAAATTTTAAAATCCTTTGACATGACTGTACCTCACGCAAACTACTTTTAGGGAAAATTGAAAACTTTGAATTTTGATTTTTTTTTTGCAAATTCTCAGTAAAATGGCAATAACTTTTGCGTACGAACTCGGAAAAAAATTGTTTAATATATCAAAACGTTCAGCGCGAAAATAAGCATCCGCTCGCAACGGGGTTCACCCGTTTGGGATTTTTTTTAGATTTTCAAAATTCCAAAGGGAAGTATGAAAGCAGGAAGATTTAAGCAGGAAATTTCCAAAAAAAAATATTTTTATTTTTTTGGAATTAATAATTGATTTCTACATAAAGATTAGTATTAATTAATCATTGTTGTTTATGTTAATATAGGTTTGGAATTCAAAAAATAATATCATATGCCATCGTGTAGGAAGATTTAAGTTTTTGCCGGAAATTCAAATTATTTTAATTTTTTAATTTTTTGGGGAATTGATAATTGATTTCTGCATAAAGATTAGTATTACTTAATCATTGTTGTTTATGTTAATATAGGTTTGGAATTCAAAAAATAATATCATGTGCCATCAAATTGTAGGGGATAATATGATTTATAGCATAGTATTATCAAAATGTACTCAATGCAATCTTGGAAGCTAGTTTGGAAGGAACTCAAAAGTTAAGCGTGCTCGGGGTGGAGCAGTGTGAGGATGGGTGACCGGTCGGGAAGTTTACCTACAAGTGTGAGGATGGGTGGATCAGTGTGAGGATGGTGGAGTAGTGTACGGTGCGGTGAGATTAGGGTGATTTGAGATTAAGCTAAAAAATATTTCAAAGATTTGAAATATCGAAAAAAATTCAAAAAAAAAGTCAAAAAAAATAATCGAAAAAATAGGACCCTTTAGTCCCGGTTGGTAACAAAAAAATAGGACCTTACCAACCGGGACTAAAGGTCCTCTAGCCCCAGCGCCCGAGCGCGCCCACATGGAGGGACCTTTAGTCCCGGTTCGTAACAAATCGGGACTAAAGGCCCGTTTTCTACTAGTGATTTGGGCTCGAGGGGCGCGTGCAGCACACCGCGTGGGCAGCGAAACTTTTCGGGCTATTAATTATAGTTTCCTGCGTGTGCCAGGCCGGCCCAACTGCCCGACCCATGGTCGGTCGGTATTATTTGCTGACCGAATGTACGATGGGATTCACATCATTGCCGACCGACCGTTCGACGCTATATGATCTAGCTTTCCCGGCTGATAATATGTTGTTATTTGTTACCATTACCGACCAACAGTCTAATAGAATCATTCCCGACCAACTGTCTATTGGCGTATATGACTTTTCCTGACCGACGTGTGTAGGAAATTTAGTGCTGTGGTATAGTGACTTCCCCCTTTATTGGAGGAGATGTCCATCCACATGGCAGAAATTTTGCTTGTTGCGCCAGCACGCGTGACTCTTTTCTTCTCCCAACTCATCCCCATCATATGTATTTTCCTATTTGGAGTGGGTACTTGTCCATCCACCACCGCATCATCGTAATCTAATCCGACATATTGATTAGAGCAAGATCTGTCACTGCTCTTCATCTTCTTTGCGGGATTCTTGAGATCTTCAAAGACGTTGCACCACTTCGGTTTCTCATTCAATTTGTGCAAACAATGGGACAAAGTGGATGGTCTATTCTCCAATTGATGATACTAAGTGGCGGCCAACACCCTGAACATGATGCAATTAAAGGCAAGCAAACCATAGAAATTGGTAACAAGAAAGCAAGACTTACATGGCTATCGACACTAACACCACTTTGGTTCCTATTTTGCACTTGTGTATAAAAACCACAAAACTTTTTCACGGACTTTTGGATGGTGGTCCATGTATGTTGGATAGAGTCCTCATTTCCTATAGTATTGATCGGCTTCGGCTCCATATAGTGCTTGTGCGTATGGTAAAATTGTTGGATTTCCTCCCAATAGTTCAACCCCTTTTTTCGGTTCCGCAAATAGGATCCATGTTTGTGGCTAACCAAGCTTTGCAAAACAATTTATCTTCGTGGGTTGAGTATGCACTACCTCTTGACTTTGCCCCCTTCTTTTTTTAAGTGTCGGACAATTGTCCAACATTAAAGAGAGGGGAAGGGATATCATAAATGTCATAATTTGGATTGTCTTGGCCAGTATTGATTAGATTCATCATAAATGGGTCCTAAGCATGTATTGGGGTCAATTACAGGATTTAGGGTAAATGAAGAGCTATGTGGGCCAGTTGCAGGATTTGGGGTAAATCAAGAGCTATTTGGGCCAATTGAAGGATTTGGGGTGGGTCCAAGCTCTCGGATCCGACGTGGCGGGAGTGTCCAGACGTGTCCGGGCTGCCCTATTTCCGCCTCACATATGCGTTGTGTATGAGTGTTGTCGGACATACCGAACGTCTGGGTTAGGTTTGAGGGTTCGTTTGATTGGCGTATTTTCTACTTGTGTTGTGTTTGGGTTGTTACCCATGTATGGAAGTTACTGCCAGGTCCGGACTACTCCAGGGGTCCTCCACGCCTGCTCCGGCGGCCCGCGCGGAGATGGTTGTGATGGCGGGATGTCGCGCCACGTGAGGCTCGAGGCATGGCTGTGAGAAAGCTGACCACTGATAGCGCGAGAGGTGTTAATCAATCACGCTTCGTTGGGCACCCCAAGAGGAAGGTTTGAGGAGCACAGCAGCAAGTTTTCCCTCAGTTAGAAACCAAGGTTATCGAACCAGTAGGAGTGAGGAATGCTTCAGAAGGTTGTCCACAACTGCAATGGCGCCAGAAAATGTGCTTGGCATGTTGACAGCAACGGTGCCAGAAAAAGAGCTGTTGCAGGGGAGACAGTGGAACCTGCAGAACACAATCAAACTACTTTGCCCCAACGAAGCAGTGAGGTTGTCAATCTCACCGGCCTTGCTGAATACAAAGGATTAAATGTATGTGTGGAAGGAAGCTTGTTTGCAGTAAATGAAAGCAGTAGAGCAGTTGATTTAATTGCAGATGTAAAAGAATAGACCGGGGTCCACAGTTCACTAGTGGTGTCTTCTCCATAAATAAAATACTACACATGCTGGGTAACAAATTACAGCTGGGCAATTGACAGGATAGAGAATGCATGACAATGCATGAACATTGCATAATACAGAGGATGATGATGTCTATATGAGATGCTTTGGGCATTACGACAAAATACATAGATAGCTGTTCCAAGCATACACCTATGCATGAAGAACTGTGCATAAAGTTTACTCCCTAGTAGCAACGGCACTCCCCTGTCCTTATATGTTTCTGTCACTCAAGCCAAGGCACACAGGGACCGAACCCACTATCTAGCATAAATACTCCCTCTTGGAGATACAAGCAACTACTTGATCAAGGCAATTACAAGTACCGGAAAGCATGCAAGATCACAAATAACATAGACATGATAATATCAATAATCAACATCACAAGGTACTTCTCTATTCATCGGATCCCAACAAACACAACATGTAGCATTACAATAAGATGATCTTGATCATGATAGGCAGCTCACAAGATCTAAACATGATAGCACAATTGGAGAAGACTACCATCTAGCTACTGCATGGACCCGTAGTCCAAGGATGAACTACTCACACATCTGTCCGGAGGCGGGCATGGTGGTGTAGAGCCCTCCGGCGATGATTCCCCTCTCCGGCAGGGTGCCGGGGAGAGCTTCAGAACCCTCCCGAACTAGGGTTGACGACGGCGGCGGCGACAGATGTTTTTCTGGAATTTTGATCGGGTACTTAGGGTTTTCTTGTTGGGGGGATTATATAGGCGAAAGGGCGGCATCGGTGGAGGCCCGAGGGGGCCACACCACCTGGTGGCGCGGCAGACAGGTGGGCTGCGCCACCCTAGGGTGTGGTCGCCCTCTGGTGCGTCTTCGGCTCCCCTTTGGACTCCGTGTGCGTGACGAAATTATAAGATCCTGGGTTTTTGTCCCGTCCGATTCCGAGAATATTTCCTTAAGTACTTTTCTGAAACGGAAAAACAGCAGAAAACAGGAACTGGCACTGTGGCATCTTGTTAATATGTTAGTTCCAAAAATGCATAAAAATGCTATAATATGTAAACAAAACATGTAGCAAATGGTATGAAAACAAGCATGGATCATAAGAAATTATAGATACGTCGGAGACGTATCAGCATCCCCAAGCTTAGTTCTACTCGTCCTCGAGTAGGTAGAACGATAACAAATAATTTCTTAGGAGACATGCAAACTCACAATCTAGATCAACATAGTAATGTGAAACACATGATGTGAATAAGGTGATCCAAAACAATTGTCTATAGTTGACATTAAGCAAACAATGATTAACAAATGCTAGCTAAAAGAAGCTAGAACTTTTCATGAATCAGCGTGTTGGAGACTAGGAACCATACATAAGGTTTAGAAAGAAGAATAGTAAATTGTGTCTCCAATGTAAAATGTCAATCAATCTTCAAAGCATCAAATTCAGTTAATAATAGAAATAGCCAAGCTCAAGTCAAGTGTCCTTAATCCATCCACTTAACTTATCAACTGTTATGTAGTCCACTCAACTAATACAAGCAAGAAGAAGGCTTGGCACCATGAGGTTATGGCAAAGAGAATAATAATGGGGGTTTGGAAGGCCAAAAAGAAAGGCTCAAACAGTGGAAGAGGTAACCACAAGACAAGTGGAAGTCCCGTAGTAGACACTGAATGAGGAGTAGTGATTGCCATGCAACGGATGCACATAGAGCTATATGAATGGAAGCTCTCCAATGGAACTAGTGGGGGTGCATCCAACTTGCTTGCTCATGAAGACCTAGAGCTCACTTGAGGAGGCTCATTGTTGGAATATACAAGCCAAGTTCTATAACGTTTGGTCCCCACATAGTTATACTAATGAAGTATGAAAACTCACTACAATGATGTAGGTGCTACTAGCACAAGTGTGGAATAAAAGGATAGTAGTGTTGCCCCCTCTCTCATTTTATATTCTTTTTTCTTTTTCTCTTTTTTTGCTTTTTGCTTTTTGAGGCCTTTGTGGCTCTTTTATATTTTTCTCTCATTGGTCTCTTTTGGACTCTTTTGATTGGCCACTTTGTACTCTTTTCAATATGCTCACAGGTAGAGGCAACACTCTATTTTACAAGATGATCATCACACTTTTTGGTATACTCAAAACTCAAAGACTAATACATGGTGTATGGTGGATGTCGAGGTTGGGGCTCGGCAATTCCCAAGGTTGTGTACCCCGGGTTGATTGAGGGGAAGAGAGATGCGCGCTGGTAGTTCCGTCGGCTGACAAGCAAGGATTTACCCAGGTTCGGCCCCTCGTGGTGAGGTGAAGACCTACATCCTGCTTGTCTGATCTGTATAGATGATGATGTGAAGTTACATGGTGGCCGCAAGGGCAATGGTATGAGACGTGGTCTCGTATCCCCATCCCCCCCTTCGGGGCGCCCCTGCCTGGCTTTATAAAGGGAGCCAGGTAGGGTTTACATGTTTTCTTGTATTGTACTCCAAGTCGTGCTTCGTGGGCTTCTTTGGGCCTGCCAGGTGGGCCGTAGACTGGATCGCACCAGGTATACCAATGATAGGGGACCCGAAGGGTATATCCCCGTCAGTAGCCCCCGAGTGTCTGGTCGATTCGAAGAATCGGGCAGAGACTAAGAGCAGCATGTCGAGCAGGCATAGTCGAAGAAGGTGCGATCGTCTTAGTCGATGGAGACGCGTCGATGAAGACGCAGTCGATGTAGTCGAAGCAGATGCGGGTATGTCGGGTATTTCTGTTCCGACGGGTGCGCCGTCTTGTTCCTGAAAGAGACAAGTAAAAATGATTCGACTCCGGCCGTTGAGGGCTTACAGAGGATGGTTTAGTCAGTAACGCTTCGACTGAATATTGATCTCATGCTATCGGGGGCGCGACAGCGCTCCCGATGGGAGTAGCCCCCGAGATTAAGCTGAATTGCTTGCAATTGAGGTTAAACTCAATTTTTCCTTCAGTCGAAAAGCCCGCTCCCGATGGGAGTAAAGAAGAGACTCGAGCTAACGGAGTCGCAACTGACTTTGCATGACTTACTTTGTACTCAGCCGGTTTGGCTTACTGCTTTGAGTTTTACTCAGCTCATGGAGCTTACTGAATTTCTTTTCCACTCGAATGGACTTGTCGAGTCTATTCAGCTCTTGAAGCTTACTGTATTTTTGTTGCACTCGAATGAATTATCCGGGTGCTCCATCAGCCTGTTGGCGTACCGTGTATTTTTATTCAGCCTGGTGGCTTACTGTGTATTTTTATTCAGCCTGGTGGCTTACTGTGTATTTGCACTTTTCGAGTGCTTGCTCAGCCTGACGGCTTACTCGTGTGACTCGAATGCGTTCGAGTGTATGCTCAGCCCGACGGCTTACTCGTGTGACTCGAATGGGTTCGAGTGTTCATTCAGCCTGGCGGCCTACTTGGTGACTCGAATGGGTTGAAGTGTATGCTCAGCCCGACGGCTTACTCGTGTGACTCGAATGGGTTCGAGTGTATGCTCAGCCCGACGGCTTACTCGTGTGACTCGAATGGGTTCGAGTGTATGCTCAGCCCGATGGCTTACTCGTGTGACTCGAATGGGTTCGAGTGTTCATTCAGCCTGGCGGCCTACTTGGTGGACTCGACAAACATATCGAGTATTTGCTCAGCCGAACGGCCTACTGTGTTGTTGGACCTGTATGGCGCAGCCCCCGAGTGTTCGAGTGCGGCCTAGGATTTTCGAGTGGAAACTGTATGGCGCAGCCCCCGAGTGCGTCGGGTGACGGCCTAGGTTTTAACTTAAACCTGTATGGCGCAAGCCCCCGAGTGCGTCGGGTGACGGCCTAAGATTTTCGAGTAGAACCTGTATGGCGCAGCCCCCGAGTGCGTCGGGTGACGGCCTAGGTTTTAACTTAAACCTGTATGGCGCAAGCCCCCGAGTGCGTCGGGTGACGGCCTAGGATTTTCGAGTAGAACCTGTATGGCGCAGCCCCCGAGTGCGTCGGGTGACGGCCTAGGTTTTAACTTAGACCTGTATGGCGCAAGCCCCCGAGTGCGTCGGGTGACGGCCTAGGATTTTCGAGTAGAACCTGTATGGCGCAGCCCCCGAGTGCGTCGGGTGACGGCCTAGGTTTTAACTTAGACCTGTATGGCGCAAGCCCCCGAGTGCGTCGGGTGACGGCCTAGGATTTTCGAGTGGAACCTGTATGGCGCAGCCCCCGAGTGCGTCGGGTGACGGCCTAGGTTTTAACTTAGACCTGTATGGCGCAAGCCCCCGAGTGCGTCGGGTGACGGCCTAGGCGAATTTGTTTGTGGCCTGTGCGGCGCAACACCCGGGAGAGCATCGGATGCGGCCAAGGCGAGTATGCTATGGCCTGTGTGGCGCAGCACCCGGGAGAGCATCGGGTGCGGCCAAGGCAATTTTGTTGTCGCGGCGGACCGGAGTCAACGCGCGGAGGTAGTCGACGCGGCGGACCGGAGTCGACGCGGCGGAAGTAGTCGACGCGGCGGACCGGAGTCGACGCGGCGGACCGGAGTCGACGCGGCGGACCGGAGTCAACGCGGCGGAAGTAGTTGACGCGACGGAAGTAGTCGACGCGGCGGACCAGAGTCGACGCGGCGGAAGTAGTCGACGCAGCGGACCGGAGTCGACGCGGCGGAAGTAGTCCACGCGGCGGACCGGAGTCAACGCGGCGGAAGTAGTCGACGCGGCGGAAGTGATGAAGGTGAAGCGCCAGCCCCCGAGTGCCGGAGACGGAGTCGACGAAGGCGGAGTCACCAGCCCCCGAGGGTCGGAGGCGGAGTCGAGGAAGTCGCGGGTGTCGTCTTGTTCCCGAGTCGACGATTTGTCGGGCTGCGTGGTCCGGTGGCCGATGATGTTTGCCACAGTTGATCGGGACAAGGGCGAGGATGGTGTCGAAGCGCCAGCCCCAAAGCGTTGGGTGTGCGTGCATACGCCGCCCTTTTCCCGAGTTGATGGTCTGTCGAGTACGCGCGGGCGAAGCCGATGTCGTTGTTGATGTCGATGACGAGGTGCCAGCCCCGAGTATCGGGTGCACCGAAATAGTTTTGAGACGCAGCCCCCGAGTATTAGGAGCACACTGCGTCGATGTAGATGTCGGCGAGCTGTCGATGAAGATGTGCAGCGTCGTCGCCGCCCTGAGTCGCCGGTTCGTCGGGTGCGTGTAGTCGAAGTTGATGCGCGCGGCAGGATTGGAGTCGACCACGGCGCGGGTCGTGATGGTTCTTCAGTGCGATGGCAAGCTAGCAATCTCATGGGAGCTGATCAGATCGCACTGGTGCCTCGTCATCGCCTCGTGCATGTAGTGGTGTAGATGCATCTGGTCATCGATCATCGGGACTCGTGTACATGCACACACATATTTAGAGCACAAAGCAATTAGTAGCAGATTAACCATGGAGAGTAAAACAAAATCAATTAATTAACGAAGATCGAGTCCACGCCCATGCGCATGCACATGCACATGCGATTGCATGTGGTGGGGTTTGCACACGGGAGTTTGCACACGGCCTTGCTGCTTCTGCTCCTGTATTAGCAGCGATTCGGCCGTGGCTTAGCCGACGAGATCGGATCGTACGTGGCTAGCAACGGATCGCCATCGCGTTCGAGCCAGATTGGATCGCAGAAGCTGTGCATACGGAACGCCGCCGCCGCCGTAGTTTTTTTTTTCTTTTTTTTTTTTTACGAAGTCGAATCCGTCGAAGTAGACGAGCTAGCCAGATGCGATCTAGCCGCCGTTGTCGATGGAGATTGGAGCCGCCGAAACGTTGAATCCAGCGCGCGTTCTTTCCCACAGACGGCGCCAATTGTCGAGGTTGGGGCTCGGCAATTCCCAAGGTTGTGTACCCCGGGTTGATTGAGGGGAAGAGAGATGCGCGCTGGTAGTTCCGTCGGCTGACAAGTAAGGATTTACCCAGGTTCGGCCCCTCGTGGTGAGGTAAAGACCTACATCCTGCTTGTCTGATCTGTATAGATGATGATGTGAAGTTACATGGTGGCCGCAAGGGCAATGGTGTGAGACGTGGTCTCGTATCCCCATCCCCCCTTCGGGGCGCCCCTGCCTGGCTTTATAAAGGGAGCCAGGTAGGGTTTACATGTTTTCTTGTATTGTACTCCAAGTCGTGCTTCGTGGGCTTCTTTGGGCCTGCCAGGTGGGCCGTAGACTGGATCGCACCAGGTATACCAATGATAGGGGACCCGAAGGGTATATCCCCGTCAGTGGATATGCAAGACCGAGCGTAGTGTGGAAAAGATGTAACATATGTGGAAAACCACGCATCACACTAACTCAAATGGTCAAGCAATACTATATGGTAATGAAGTAAAAATGACATAAAGTCATGTAATGTAAATGATGGATGTTACATGGCAATGTATCTCGGAACAGCTATGGAAATGCTGTGATAGGTAGATATGGTGGCTGTTTTGAGGAAGATAGTTGGCTTATGTGTAGGAGAACAAGATGAAGATCTCCCACGGGGTTGGATGTACTTGCGAAGTATGCACCAATGTCAATGTGAAAAAGGGCAATGCAAATTACCGAAAAGGCTAGCAAAATATGAAGGTGGAAGTGCCAAAAACCAAAAACTCACATAGCATGTCGTATATTGCAAACAACTAACAGTATCAAAGTCTCACAAATGGTTAGAGACACCTCGAGAGGGATCGTGGCGGCGACACAAGTGCCCCGTTGGCTTCCCCGACCGTTGCAGTAACTATACCATTAGAAACTTCTTTTCAACTAAGAGGAAATCACGACACTAAAGCACTATTGACTTATGTTGTTTTTAGTTCAGAAAAGTACGGCTCCACGCTCTACTAACACATCTTTACTAATCAGCTCTTAACAACATTAACCAACATATTTTAACCATTAGTTATTTTAATACCTCAAAACAATTGAAGAGGAGCAAGTTATCTACACAATGGTCTACAAGACTATGCAGCTTTTCTCTATTTCATACCACTATCACAAACATAGCATTTTCCAATCTAACACATCAACCAAGAAACTAAAACAACTCTCTAACAAATAGGAGTGAAACACAAGAGAGCTTAACACAAAGAACTAGCAGCCCTAAACAAGATAACATGCTAAAAGCGAGAGCTTATTAGAAAACAGACAGTAGCTAAGAACACTCAACAAATATAAGCGAAGCACAAGAGTATTCATATGAAAAAGCGGAGCGTGTCTCTCTCCCACACAAGAATGCTAGGATCCAACTTATTAAGCAAACTAAAACACACACTCAAAATAAAAACAGACGCTACAAGCAAAATACATAAGATGTAGTGGAATAAAAATATAGTATCACTAGAGATGACCTGATAGTTTTGTCGATGAAGAAGGGGATGCCTTGGGCATCCCCAAGCTTAGATGCTTGAGTCTTCTTGAATTTGCTGGGGATGACCCACCGGGGCATCCCCAAGCTTAGGCTTTTCACTCTTCTTGATCTCATCATATCGTCCCTTTTGCTTACTTGAAAACTTCCACCACATCAAACTCAAAGTAATTCTCATTAGAGGGTTAGTGCATAAACCAAAAATTCACAAGTTCTACTGTGACACAAGCACACCTTAATGCATTATAACATTAGATACAGCCACTGATGCTCAAAGAATCAAAAAGATCCAAATAAACATCGCAAAAAAGCAATGCACAATAAAAGGCAGAATCTGTCAAAATCTGAACAGTCTGTAAAGACAAATTTTTTCGAGGCACTAGAGTTGCTCAAATCGAACATCACTGAACTAGAAAAAGTTTCATACATATATGAAGATTCAGCACACAAAATCTCAAAGCATTTCGTCGCTTCTGGAATAAATGACGAATTTAACGGTGACAGACAGAAATCTGTTTCCTGTGCAGAAATCCAAATATAGCAAAAACTTTCTACTAGAGACCTTACTTGGCACAACATTGCAAGAAAATAAAGATACAAAGAAGTTGCTACAGAAGTAAACAAACTTCTTGACTCAAATAAAAGAAAAGATACTGAAAATAAAATGATGGGTTGTCTCCCATAAGCGCTTTTCTTTAACGCCTTTCAGCTAGGCGCCGAAAGTGAACATCAAGTATTTCCAAGAGAAGAAGCATCAAAACGATAATTTTCTCTAACAATAGAGTCAAAAGGTGACTTCATTCTCTTCCTAGGGAAGTGTTCCATACCTTTCTTAAGAAGGAATTGATATCTAATGTTGCCCTCTTTCATATCAATAACTGCACCAGAAAATTGCTCTTTCATAACAAGATTTAACAAAGCAGATTTGATCTCATAAAAATCTGTCTTAGCAGCAGGTGGAGCAATAGGAGTACATATGAAATCATCATTATTAGTACTAGTGAAGTCACACAACTTAGTGTTTTCAGCAGTACTCATTTTTGAGGAAAACAAGGCAAACCGAATTGCACAAAATAAAACAAGTAACTAATTTTTTTTGGGCTTTTGATATAGGAAAGCAACAAGATAAATTCTACACTATTTTTTTTTGTGTTTTTGATATAAGAAAGCAAAACAAGACAAAGCAATAATAATAAGCAAGACTAAAACAAAGTAAAGAGATTGGAACTGAGAGACTCCCCTTGTAGAAGCTTCTATACTCCCCGGCAACGGCGCCAAAAAAAGAGCTGTTGACGGAGGAGTGAGAAGTTTGGTACTTCGAGAAGCTTCTTACTGAGCACTCTTAACTCCCCGGCAACGGCGCCAGAAAAAGAGCTTGATAGCGCGAGAGGTGTTAATCAATCACGCTTTGTTGGGCACCCCAAGAGGAAGGTTTGAGGAGCACAGCAGCAAGTTTTCCCTCAGTTAGAAACCAAGGTTATCGAACCAGTAGGAGTGAGGAATGCTTCAGAAGGTTGTCCACAACTGCAATGGCGCCAGAAAATGTGCTTGGCATGTTGATAGCAACGGTGCCAGAAAAAGAGCTGTTGCAGGGGAGACAGTGGAACCTACAGAACACAATCAAACTACTTTGCCCCAACGAAGCAGTGAGGTTGTCAATCTCACCGGCCTTGCTGAATACAAAGGATTAAATGTATGTGTGGAAGGAAGCTTGTTTGCAGTAAATGAAAGCAGTAGAGCAGTTGATTTAATTGCAGATGTAAAAGAATAGACCGGGGTCCACAGTTCACTAGTGGTGTCTTCTCCATAAATAAAATACTACACATGCTGGGTAACAAATTACAGCTGGGCAATTGACAGGATAGAGAATGCATGACAATGCATGAACATTGCATAATACAGAGGATGATGATGTCTATATGAGATGCTTTGGGCATTATGACAAAATACATAGATAGCTGTTCCAAGCATACACCTATGCCTAAATAGTCCACCTTTGAGATAACATACCGTAAAATCTCTCCGGTATTAAGTTGCAAGCAACAGACAATTGCATGAAGAACAGTGCATAAAGTTTACTCCCTAGTAGCAACGGCACTCCCCCGTCCTTATATGTTTCTGTCACTCAAGCCAAGGCACACAGGGACCGAACCCACTATCTAGCATAAATACTCCCTCTTGGAGATACAAGCAACTACTTGATCAAGGCAATTACAAGTACCGGAAAGCATGCAAGATCACAAATAACATAGACATGATAATATCAATAATCAACATCACAAGGTACTTCTCTATTCATCGGATCCCAGCAAACACAACATGTAGCATTACAATAAGATAATCTTGATCATGATAGGAAGCTCACAAGATCTAAACATGATAGCATAATTGGAGAAGACTACCATCTAGCTACTGCATGGACCCGTAGTCCAAGGATGAACTACTCACACATCTGTCCGGAGGCGGGCATGGTGGTGTAGAGCCCTCCGGCGATGATTCCCCTCTCCGGCAGGGTGCCGGGGAGAGCTTCAGAACCCTCCCGAACTAGGGTTGACGACGGCGGCGGCGACGGATGTTTTTCTGGAATTTTGATCGGGTACTTAGGGTTTTCTCGTCGGGGGGATTATATAGGCGAAAGGGCGGCATCGGTGGAGGCCCGAGGGGGCCACACCACCTGGTGGCGCGGCAGACAGGTGGGCCGCGCCACCCTAGGGTGTGGTCGCCCTCTGGTGCGTCTTCGGCTCCCCTTTGGACTCCGTGTGCGTGACGAAATTATAAGATCCTAGGTTTTTGTCCCGTCCGATTCCGAGAATATTTCCTTAAGTACTTTTCTGAAACGGAAAAACAGCAGAAAACAGGAACTGGCACTGGGGCATCTTGTTAATATGTTAGTTCCAAAAATGCATAAAAATGCTATAAGATGTAAACAAAACATGTAGCAAATGGTATGAAAACAAGCATGGATCATAAGAAATTATAGATACGTCGGAGACGTATCAACCACGAGCTCGGTCTAGGGCGTGCGGGCTTGATCTAGCCGAGGAGGTGCTGAGGCGGGTCCATTCCGGAGTAGAAGAGGGAGCAAGGGTGGCTGGAGCGGGAGGGTGAGTCAGACATGTCGTGGCTAGGGTTTTCCGCTGTGACACATTTATAGGAACTGGTCTATCGCATTTAAAGAGGTAGTTGGCGAGTAGGGGGCTGACAGCCGGGACCAAGCCACACGGCGGACACAGGCGGGTGCGGATATTGTCCTTCCATCGCAAATCCGACCCAAAATTTGTTCAGAAATGGATGGAGACAGAGAGCCCGCAGATCGGTTGTCCATTTGCGGTGGTTCGTTGGGCCGTGTTTTCTGTCCGCCCGACCAACAACGAACACGGGCGAACCGGTTGGCCTGTGTTGGAGTTGCCGTGTTGCACTTGTCGAGAAACATGGCCGTGAGTGTGGAACATGGCTTAGGACGAGCCCATTGCTTGTAGCACCTATCCCACACGTAGGAGGAAATATCTAGTGATACAAGCACTTAGGTGCTACAATGCTCAAACCAATTTTAAAAGTTGCAAACAAATCTACCAAAAAATGTGTGTGTTGACACGATATGTTTGTACTACCTCCAAAAATTTCAGCCACAAATTCAAAATGAACATTGAGAAACAAAAAGACAAATCTGCTATGAATAGTGCCTGGTATCACTCGATATTTTCTCCCACACGTAGCTTATGTTTCCCCACTATGTCCCACCCAAAAATGGAATCTACAATTATCGTTTGTGGAGAAACAGAAAAACTTTTAAGCAACTGATGCATGTAAAATGCATACATGAACTTTGCATTATAATACTCATATTTCAATCATTATTTCATCATATAAGGCTTATATCATTGTTTTATAATGATTTTGGGAATATTTCACAGTTTCCCTATTTTTCTGGAATTAACCCTGCACTGGCAGAAAACCCTATTTTCTATATTTTAATGTTTCAGGGACCCAAACGACGTCCAAATGACCTGAAAATTTACGGGGATCAATTTTTGGAAGGAAGAAAGTGTAGGAGCGAAGGAGGCGAAAAAGTGGAGGCCCGAAGGCCAAAAGACATGGGCCCATGTGGCTAGATTCCTTGGCCGCGTGGGACCCACCACTTTGGCCCTCGTGGCTCCGTTGACGTCGATCTTTCTTCCCGAAGCTTCCTTTTGACCTAAAAACGACTATAAAAATAGTCCCCCGACGTTTTCTAGAGGGGAGCACCACCGAAACACAGAAACCACGAAACAGAGACCTGGAGCTGCAGATTGGAGGGGGAAAACTCCAGCGAGGCGCTGCCGGGGTGGTCTCCATCTCTCCCAACGACATCTCCACCGTCTCCATGATGAAGAGGGAGTAGTCTCCCTCGGGGCTGAGGGCTATGTGGTTTATCTCTCTCTCCCATGGTGTGATCTTTATGTGATCATGAGCTTTGTAATCTAGTTGAATCCATAGATGTTACTCTTCATTTTCTTATAAATTATGCTACTCAAGTGGTTTTATTAATGTAATCTCCGGAGTCACCTTTGTCCCATGGTGCAAAGTTGACAGTGTGCGCACTGTGTGTGGCTCTTAGGCTAAAGATTACATGAATACTTATTATGAGTTATTATTTGTGTTGGATGTCTATATGAAATTGTGGTGTTTGTCTAGTACTATCTTAGGGCGCTCAAGTTGACAGTGTGGGGTTCCCTAGATGTGGAATGCGACTTTAAGGTGTGCTTTTATAGCCCTACGCAGTGGATTGGTGTTCGTTATCCAACGAGAGAATAATTCAGAGTAGCATAGTGAAGAGGAAATATTTATGTATTCAATTATATTATTATTGTTGAGAGTGCCCACAAGTGAAAGTATGATCCCTAGGACTTATTTCCAAGCATTGAAACACCGTTTACTCTCAGTTCTGCTGCATGTTTGCTTGCTGCCATTTTTATTTCAGATTGCAATTACCACTTATAATCATCCATATTACTTGCATTTCACTATCTCTTCGCCGAACTAGTGCACCTATACATCTGACAAGTGTATTAGGTGTGTTGGGGACACAAGAGACTTCTTGTATCTTGATTGCAGTGTTGCTTGAGAGGGATATCTTTGACCTCTACCTCCCTGAGTTCGATAAACCTTGGGTGATTCACTTAAGGGAAACTTGCTGCTGTTCTACAAACCTCTGCACTTGGAGGCCCAACACTGTCTACAAGAATAGAAGCGTGTGTAGACATCAAGCTATTTTCTGGCGCCGTTGCCCGGGAGGTGAGCGCTTCAAGGTACCTTCTTTAGATCTTGCAATTAAATCTTTTTGTTTCTTGTTTTATTCACTAGTTCGGTTTAATGGAAAACAACAAAAAAATTAGAGAGCTTTATAAAATTTATCTTGAAATTGGTCATGATGCTTTTGAAGAGAAATTTAAAAAACCTATGGAACTTTATTTGCATAACAATCATGCTAGTAGCAATGTTATTAGTATGATTTCTTGGAATGCAATTGTTACTAATGCTATGGAAAAATGCAAGCTTGGGGATGCCGGTTTTGATGAATATGATATTTTTAGTCCCCCAAGTTTGAAGGAGGAAATTTGCTTTGAAGATACTATGCCTCCTATATATGATGATTATAATAATGAATGTGATCTTTTCAGTCCATCTCTATTGAGCATAAAATTGCTTATGATTATGATATGACTCCAATTTATGATGATTACAATGATGGCTATGATGGTTTTAGTCCCACTATTACTAATGAGAAGAATTTTGCTTATGTGGAGAGTAATAATACTTTTATGATGGTGAATGAAAAGAATGCTTTATGTGATAGTTACATTGTTGAATTTGCTTATGATGCTGCTAAAAGTTATTATGAGAGAGGGAAACATGTCTATAAATATCTCAATAATACTATGTTTCATGTCTTTATGTTGAAGGTTTTAATGTTGCACTTGCTTTACCTTCCTATGCTAATTACTATGTGTTTCAATGATTTATTTTCTTATAAGATCCCAATGCATAGGAAGTGGGTTAGACTTAAATGTGTTTCATATTTTTCTCTTGATGCTCTCTTTTGCATTTCAATTCTTATTCCTATGTGAGCATCATTAAACTATCATGTCTAGCTAAAAGACGTTAAAGAAAAGCGCTTGTGGGAGACAACCCATGCTTTTTTTATATTCAGTTTCATTTTTGTTTTTGAGTCAAGGTGTTTGTTTAATACTGTAACATCACCTTTGTATCTTGTTTTTCATCTTAATGGCAATAATAATCTCTTTTGAGAGGTAGGATTAAACAATAGTGATTTGCTGTCCAGAAAACAGATTCCTGAGGTTCACTGCGAAAAATGTATAAAATCACATAAGAGGAATTTTAACTTGATATTTTACGACAGAAATATTCAGTTATTAATACACATTTCATTAGTTCAAAATTTTCTGATTTGAGCAAGGTAAGTGCCTCTGAAAATTCACTTTTACGGGCTGTCCAATTTTTGACAGATTCTGTCTTTATTTTGCATTACTCTCATTACTTGTGTTTTGTGCGGTTCTATTGATCAAAGAGCAATACACAACCATAGTAATATTAGCTAATGTGTAGAATCAACTCATGATATGTATTTATTGTACCTATGAGGATTTAATTTATGGAGACACTAACCCCTCTAATCAAGTTTTATGTTGAGTTTTGTGTAAAGAGAATTTTTTAAGTGGAAGAGTTAAGGGTGATAAATAAAGATCACGAGGGACAAACACTCAAGCTTGGGGATGTTACCCCTAGGCTCACCCTACATATATCAAATAAGTACAAGAATTCAAGCTTGGGGATGCCAAGCCACCTCACTCCAATCATCTTGATAACAAGTAAGTAAGCCTAGCTATATGGGTATAAAGAAAGCGCTTTACGGGAGGCAACCCGGTTGTTTTTATTTTTGATTTTCTTTGTGTCCTCTTGCTGTAACGAGAGACTTAGTTTTTAGTTTAGTTTCTGGAATTTTTAATAAAGTGCCAAGTTTTACCCATTTTGGATTAAAAAAGTTGCTTATTGTATTCGGAGATTTCATTCCAGCACGAATCTGTGCACGGTATGATTTTTCATTCCTAATCTGTAACTCCGAATGAGCTCATATTTTAACTGTAACTGAAACTTTTCATCCTCTGTAAGTATGAATTGTTTCTTAATTTTTAGACATATATAAGTCAGGTAGAAAAATGCGTTACGCTGCTGCTGTTTTTCTGGACAGATTCTGTCCCATTTTGTTTGATGCATTCTTTGAACTTTTAACTTGAATATTTTTGATCCAATTGATTTTATAAGTAGGCATACAACATTATACACTTTCAGGACATTCATATGAATTTTTGTTTAAGGATTTTATGCAGCAAGCAATTCATTTGTCTATCACTACTAATGTCACCCCACAGAAAAGAAATGGGAGAACGGTGTTTTGAAGTTTTTTCACAGGAATTAGAGGAGATGCACCAAGAGCTATCCAAGGATGGTGAAGACCATAAGCTTGGGGATCTGAAGATAACCCCACTGGACCAACACACTCTCGGTTGCACACGTCTAACTTCAATTTTTCGATCAATGCACTTTATCGCATAAACTTGGAGCGTCTTTTAGTTTGATTTTTGTTTGTCTTAAGACCACCACTATCATTTATATATGAGAGAGCTACTGGAAATTTTGGTTGAATTAAGTTGGATGCTATTAAAAATATTGGATAGGGATGTTTGAGTTGATTTAAAAAGATACATATAGTTGCATGATTCATGTGCTTTTTAATGAGTATTAATTTGCAAGTGTTTTATCAAGAGCTATCTCTTATTCATGTTTTGATGCTGAATGTTACTTTACTTTGTTTAACATGGATTGGTTAGTTCTATGGACACTTGTGCATGCATTTAGACGGTCAACTTTCTCCCTCTTGCTAGCCCAAAAATTCCAACAAGTAAAAACTTGTTTTCCAACACCTTCAACCAAAGTTTTTTCCAGTGAGTCCATCATATCTACCTATTAGCTTTATGCTATTCCGAGTATGTTTATCATGTTATTTTGTATTATCTATACCTCTGAATTAAAATGCTTATGTTATTGATTTTTACGGGAAAGTTGGTTAAAAAGCTCTCGCGAACTTGATGCACACCTTAATTTTATTGCACTTAATAAACATGAACCATTGTGATTAAAATTATGAAGTTGTGAGCTTGACAAAATTCTTGGTTGGGGGTTAGCCCATATATGCTGTCACATGGCAAGCTTTCAACATGCTCTTAATTGTAGTAAGTTGATATCATGTACTTTTGTTTATGGATGCCTATCATAGTGCCAAATAAATGTGGAAACTAAGTAAGTTTAAGTAGTTTGTACAAATGGCTAGAGAGACACCTGGACCGCTAATCTAAGCCATGCATCATTCATGGTGCAAATTTACTTACATGCTATTGTGAACCTTCAGTGATGCACCTCATAATAAAAAGCTATATCAATAGTAAATAAAAAGGGTGTTGAGATTGTTCACTATGTTTGTTTGTCTTGTCATTTTGACATGAGCTTGTTTCATGTCCTGGGACAAGAGGTACCCCAGTTGATCCTCTTTATGACGCTATTTTTACAATGATTTAACTTGAACTTGCTTGGTAGCCCAAATTGAGTAACACCATGGTATAGGTACTCGTATCCACGGGGCATGAAGTTTTCAACCCATACTTTGTCAAGCACACTACTCATATTTGCTTTCGCTTTAAACTTTAACCATTCAAGATGCTATGATAGTGGTAATGAGAGCTTGACACCAATGAATGCCACATTGCAAACATGACTTAAGTAGAAGCATTTGGAAGTTAGATGAAACTTATTCATGTTTTACCTCTACTCATATATATCTTTCCAAAGTGTCCACCTTTTATATTCAGTTTTATAAGAGTACTCTATGACCATTATAGGATGTTTTTACTTTTCATTATGCATACATTTGGTCCATAGTACTTTCTTCTATGTTGCACTTTGTGAATTATCATTGAACATCCTTGCATTGAGTAATTGATATCACTTCATAATCTATCTTGCATATTGCTACTCCTTTAAAGAATGAATCATTTGACTTTATGTAGCAATAGTAATCATCTTTGATATCCATTGATAGTGTTAAAATGCAAAGTCCATGTTGGTTTTATCACCTTTATACTCGAGGACGAGTATAGGTTAAGCTTGGGGATGTTGATGCATGTAAAATGCATACATGAAGTTTGCATTATAATACTCATATTACAATCATATTTGCATCATATAAGGGTTATATCATTGCTTTATAATGATTTTAGGAATATTTCATAGTTTCCCTATTTTTCTGGAATTAACCCTGCACTGGCAGAAAACCCTATTTTCTATATTTTGATGTTTCAGGGACCCAAACGACGTCCAAATGACCTGAAAATTTACGGGGATCAGTTTTTGAAAGGAAGAAAGCGTAGGAGCGAAGGAGGCGAAAAAGTGGAGGCCCGAAGGCCAAAAGACATGGGCCCACGCGGCCAGATTCCTTAGCCGCATGGGACCCACCACTTTAGCCCTCGTGGTTCCGTTGTCGTCGATCTTTCTTCCCGAAGCTTCCTTTTGACCTAAAAATGAATATAAAAATAGTCCCCCGACGTTTTCCAGAGGGGAGCGCCACCGAAACACAGTAACCAATAAACAGAGACCTGAAGCTGCAGATTGGAGGGGGAAAACTCCAGCGAGACGCTGCCGGGGTGGTCTCCATCTCCCCCAATGACATCTCCACCGTCTCCATGATGAAGAGGGAGTAGTCTCCCTCGGGGCTGAGGGCTATGTGGTTTATCTCTCTCTCCCATGGTGTGATCTTTATGTGATCATGAGCTTTGTAATCTAGTTGAATCCATAGATGTTACTCTTCATTATCTTATGAATTATGCTACTCAAGTGGTTTTATTAATGTAATCTCCGGAGTCACCTTTGTCCCATGGTGCGAAGTTGACGGTGTGCGCACCGTGTGTGGCTCTTAAGCTAAAGATTACAGGAATACTTATCATGAGTTATTATTTGTGTTGGATGTCTCTATGAAATTGCGGTGTTTGTCTAGTACTATCTTAGGGCGCTCAAGTTGACAGTGTGGGGTTCTCTAGATGTGGAATGCGACTTTAAGGTGTGCTTTTATAGCCCTACGCAGTGGATTAGTGTTCGTTATCCAACGAGAGAATAATTCAGAGTAGCATAGTGAAGAGGAAATATTTATGTATTCAATTATATTATTATCGTTGAGAGTGTCCACTAGTGAAAGTATGATCCCTAGGCCTTATTTCCAAGCATTGAAACACCGTTTACTCTCAGTTCTGCTGCATGTTTGCTTGCTGTCATTTTTTTTTTCAGATTGCAATTACCAATTATAATCATTCATATTACTTGCATTTCACTATCTCTTCACCAAACTAGTGCACCTATAGATCTGACAAGTGTATTAGGTGTGTTGGGGACACAAGAGACTTCTTGTATCTTGATTGCAGGGTTGTTTGAGAGGGATATCTTTGACCTCTACCTCCCTGAGTTCGATAAACCTTGGGTGATTCACTTAAGGGAAACTTGCTGCTGTTCTACAAACCTCTGCACTTGGAGGCCCAACACTGTCTACAAGAATAGAAGCGTGTGTAGACATCAGCAACTCGCTGCACTTTTGAACAAACACCAAAGAACTTTTTAGATCCCACACGACACATCACATAACTTTATGGGCAAGGTGGTACAGACGTGCGCCATGCATCTGGAGAATATACAACTCAGAAAAGGCGAATACTCTACTCAATACACTGACCAATCCAGATCCCAATGAAACTTGACGACAGTGATACCGGGTCTATCTGTGCTCGGGAGCCAAAAGGAATATCCGGAATAAAGCTAACTTTTTTTTGACAGAAACGTGAGCTTTATTGATATCGAGTAATTCATACAATCACGCTCCCTATCGCTCATGTGGGGAAGTTAGAGGTTTGTTCTCTTGAAGTGGTGCCTAATTATAGTGTTATGAGTCTAAAATTTTGCTTACTAGACTCACTTCTTCAACGTTTAGACCTGAGTCTAGTTGGCCAAAGATTATCTTAGCCCCTGTTTTCTTTCACATGCTGCACACGCCCTAAGTATGCGCATAAAAATGGTATCACGGGAATCAATCGATTAAACTGTCAGAAAACCAGAAACTTCAATTATACGGCTTAATTTCACCAACATATCTGCTATATTGTTCTTGCTGAAAGGGCAGGTTTATAACTGAACTGAAGTACTAAACCGAGCCAGCACTCAGCCGCAGGGAAGACGAAGACAATACTGATAACACACCTAATTCAAGGGAAAACAAGAAGGACGTGCCTATATCACAGTTAACTGGAAAGTTGCTAAATTCCAGTCACTTGATTTTACACCTTTGGATCACCATCCAACGGCCACGAGAGCCGGCGGCGCTACCGCGCCGCCTCACTGCCCCGCCCTAACCCACCGCCACCACCGCTGGTCCGGCCACCGCCCCGGCCCTCCCTCTATTTCCGGCGATCCTCTCCGGCGTCTACATGCTCCCCCCCCCCCCCCCCCCCCCCCCCCCCCCAGTTAAGTCTCTTCCTTGCCTACGTCGTCGCCGCCGCTACCGCGTTGAGCTCCGCCTCCGGCGAGGTCTAGTCTCGTCATCGCCGTCGAGCCGCAGGTAGCCGCGGCGTCTCCGGCTTTCGGCTCGTCGGACGGCGGAACAAGCACACCCGCAGCATGCAGGGCTCCTGGCGCCGGAGACTCTCAATTCTCTCTCTGTGCCAATCGACTGGAATCACACAAAAAATCAGGCAACTTGGATATAGCAAATCTGAAACAAGAAAGCAATTAGGTAGCAGATCGTCGCTTTAGCGCTGCAATGATGCCCACGGGACGGACGCCGACAAGCCGAGTCACACGCCGCCGCGCCTATTTTGGGTGCGGCCAGCGGCCGACGACTGCCCCCCACCCCCACTGTCTCAGCGCCTCGCCAACCGGCTGGTTCCGTGTGCCACCAATCGCGTGCGTAGACTTATACCCTAGCCATTCAACGTGTAGGGAAACACATAATTTATTCGAAATGAGTACATTTGTCACTATAGTTTCAAAATATTATGCCAAAGTCACCAAAGGGTAAGGATAATAATTGCTACGCACATACGCAGCAGTGTAGAAAGCAGTGGAGAATCGATATTTGGTAATGTGGTTCAGCATTTAACACCTGCATTTACAGGGCATGATTTATGGACGCTACTCCCCATGTACCAATCAAGGTACCGTCGACGACAATCCTGCTACGGCATACAGACAAATCAGATATTTAAATGTCACGCCGGTCCGACGCCCTACTACGGACCAACTTTATTTTATAAGTAAACTGGTTAGATCTGCGTCACCAAAGTTAAGTGAATTCGACATGCCGCACAGATTCATGTGACACGCACGTGATGGATTGGATGGCCAATTTTTATGCAAACAAAACCCCATAGTTTTGCAGGTGAGCACTTCCGTATGTAGATGTTCCTGTTCTCAACTGCGCCACATCCAAGCGATAGATGGATAAGAGCCATTTGTAGCACGGAGCACACACCTACCGTGTCGCACGGAAAACCAAACCTAAGATCTTCGATCGGCGACGATAACGTTTTGCATGGTTTTCTTTTCTTTTTTGGAGGTGTTGTTTTAGGAGAAACCTCTTTTATAGTCCACGTGATGTATTTGGTGGTGGTAAGAGTGTTGCTGCTGCGAGTGATATTTTCTCTTTTTTTATTTCCATTTTTTGGCTGTGTGTATTTTTTATGTCTTGGGATATTTTTTTAGTGTAGAGGCTAGGTGTAACCGATATCTTCACGATATTAAAAATGATGAAACATTTTAGCCAAATAGACATCAACCAAATCTTACATGGCCAATAGACATCAACCAATTAGCGTGTATGATGTACGTATCCACAAAAGCATGTCCAATATGTGTGAAGAAATGCGTTTTGCAGAAATGCAGAGCAACTCTAGCTTTTAAAGGCGCATGTCAAGAGTGCATGCATGCATCTGTTAAAAAAAAAGGTGCTTGTATGCATGCACGGTATCTACCGGGCTCGTTCTGAGCATGCATCTGCTGGGTAGCTCCATTATCAAAACCTACGCTGCATTGCTTTCGCATTTGCATGTCTCGTTGGAACTTGGGATCGACCCAGAAGCAATCAGGTAAAAAACTTTTTCATCGATCTGTCTCGGCCAAATGTTCCATCAGACGGTCTAGTGAGTCACACGTACGTGTCGCGCTAGCTAGCCTCAGACCGACCGACGTGCGACGCCGGGCAGACGAATATCATCATGCATGAGAATATCTAGTCATACAAACCTTTAGGTGATACAATGTATTTAAGGAACATGAGTAAGAAAAAAATATTTTTTAATGTGTCAAAAAATTCTAGGAAAAATTGTGGATGTTCACCAGATATGTTTGTACAATCTACCAAGATTTCAGTTTCAAATTTGAAATGGGCAATGAGAAATAAAAAAAACAAATCTGCTATGAATAGTGTCACTGGTGTCACTAAAGATAAAAACAGAAAAATGGCACTATTCATAGCAGATTTGTTTTTTTGTTTCTCAATGCTCATTTTAAATTTGTGGCTAAAATTTTTAGAGGTAGTACAAACATATCATGTCAACACACACATTTTTTGGTAGATTTTTTTGAAACTTTTAAAATTGGTTTGAACATTGTATCACCTAAGCGGTGGTATCACTGGATATTTCCTCCATGTATGCCCATGTGACGGGGACGTATCGTGGTTTCATCCATCGATCGGACAAATCGCGATGGGAAGTACGACGTCGCTTCCCTGGCTAGCACCTGATTCCATCCGATCGAGCTGTGCCACGACGTATACCTAACATAGCTGTGCCGTGTTTGGTCGCATGCAACTTTTTGGAAACTAGGCTCGTGATATTGGTTGCTTGTCGGCACGAGTTTGAATATGGCTATCAAGGACAAATGAGAGTAATCCGGCCAATGTCTTCCTTTTTTTAGAAACTGGCATTGTGTACCAATTAGCCAATTAATTAACAAGTAACAATGTTCTTGTTGCAATCAAAGCATGGAGAAGCGGAACGCAAGTCGGCACTGAACCAGCTAGCTAGGCAAAACACAACTCCCTACGTCCCTGAATCCTGATTGAGCAAGTGCGTGCATGCGCCACTGCATTCGCTTTCTCTGTGGATTTTAAGCAGCGAAAGAGGGATGTCCAAAGGCTTGATCTTGCCATATCCCTTTGGACCTGTCTCTTAAGACCGCGACGTACGTCCGAGTCGAGCACGGAGATGTCCTGAACGACACGGCGGTTCATCTCTTTCCAAATACTCCACGTGATGTAGATGGTATTGTCGTTGAATTCTCGACGTCGATCCTTTTGGAACACGGTTCGAAGCCGCCTTCCACCAAATAAGGAATGGAAACAGACGTATCCAGCTGAGAGATCGGGGAGATATCAAAGCCAGCAGCACCCATAACCGTAGCCAACACCTCCCAACCACAAGAGCACAACGAAAAAATGTGCATGCAGATGATGAGCAGGCGGAGGGACTGACGTTGCAGGCTTGCAGCCTCCAAGAGCCAAGTTGTCTGATGTCATGATTTTATTTTGCACAAGAATCCAAGCAAAGAATTTGCACTTATCCGGCTTACATCTAGCGAAGCCGTAATGCGGGACTAAATCTGTCAAGATCAGGAATACCAAGGTCACCGAGGCTATGAGGCGAGCAACATTCCTTGCAGTTGACCAGACAGCTACCCCCTTGCGTCTTCGGTCTTCCTTCCCTTCCCAAGGAACGAGCGCAAAATTTCCATCACCAAATCTGATTCAGTTGAGACGAGATTGCTGCTTTAATTATCTTGCCTTACTCAATGATCACAGGTGTGCGGGAACTAAGGCGCAAAGAGGAGCGTCCTCTTCTGCCGTGAGCTAGCCAGAATCTTGCGCCCCATCTAACTTAGTATAGCCCCTTTGGTGATCGCAAGCTGGATGTGCGTGTTTCCAATCAAATTTGTACTCCAGATTTTTAAAGCCTTGGCCACCCGAGAAAGCTTGAGGTGCAGTTCTTAGATATGGTTAGAGGTGCTAGTAGGATGTCCTCAATTAATCCTCCAACACATTTTCTTTAAAACCAGCAATGTCAACCTAGAAATTTTCGAAGCGGAATTTGCGCGTGGGTAAGTCAAGGGAACCTTGCAGCAAGAGTGGAGAGTGATCTGAGATGTTGATCGGCAGGGAATGCAAGAAGCAGTGAGAGGACATAAGTTCCCAACTATTTGTATAGAACATATGGACTATTTTGATAAGCGTTGGGTTTTGGCACTCGTTTGACCACATGAATTTGCGCCCATTTAGGTTGATTTCGTTAAACTGAAGATCATCAATAGCAACTTTGAAAGGATCCACAGGCCTCTAGATTCAAGTTTGATATATTTTTGTCTTAAGCTTGGTAGATGAGATTGAAGTCTCCGATGATCGACGAGCCATTCCGGAAGCATATGCAGTGATACGTCCAAAATATATCTATAAGTTTTGATTGATTCATATTGCTATTATATCATTGTTATAATCTTTTTCTATGATTTGGAATTAATTTATATCATTCTTATTGGACTAATCTTTTAATCCAGTGTCTAAAGCCAATTATTGTTTTCTACCTATTTTTCATTGCAGAAAATACCCAGTTACGGGAACCCAAAAATTGGGGAAAATAGGAAATACAAAGAACTATTCGAGACGAGGGCATACATCACAAGAAGTGGGTCAGGAGGCCACCACAGGGGATGCCCAACCCACCGTGCCGCCTCTTGACACCCCCTCCCACGACGCCCCTTCGCACATATATTCTCCACGACCTAAAAATTCTAGGGAGATCTATTCTGCGATTTTTCGATACATAGCCACCGCGATACCAATCTAAAGCAACGTGTCAGTACTCGGTCGGAAGGGGAAATCATCACTGGAGTCTTCTACATCACCATTGTCTCGTCCATGATGATGTGTGAGTAGTCCATCCGTGGACTACAGATTCATAGCGGTAGCTAGATGGCATGCATGTTCTCTCCCATATTCTTCAATACAATGTTCTCATGAGCTGCCTTAGAGAAACTCCAGCCGTTGGCCCCCCTAGGGTATCCGGCGAAGGCTTTTTAGCCCGTTCGCCGGCGCCCCCCAAGCCTTGGGGAGGCCTCGGTTCCCACCCGCCCCCCCAGCTTTCAGCCCCAAGGCACTTTTTTTTTGAATCGGCGTGTTCCCGCTACATATCGGCGATCATCGATAGTCCGGTCAAGTTTAAAAGAAAACATAATTCGGTAAAAAAGAGGCCAAATCGACGACGTCGACCTCAAATCGCCGGCTCGTCGTCCTCCACTTGCACCACGACGGAGAAGTCGGTCGATGGCGCAGCGATCTGCGGCGACGATGCCGGCTCGTCGTCCTCCACTTGCACCACGTAGGAGGGAGCGGTCGATGATGCAGCGATCGGCGGCGACGATGCAGGGGTAGTACTGGTGCTCGGCGTCGTTTTCGTGGTGGAGCCTTCCGTTGTCGGAGTCGGGGTCATCGTCGGGAGTGGAGTCGGGGTCGGGGTCGGTGGTGGAGTCGGGGTCGGGATCGGCGCGGGTATCTCGTTCAGGATGAGGTCGCGCTGGCTCATGTACCACGCCTTGACCTTGGCGTCCATGATCGTCGCCGGGTCGGCGCTCATTAGGAACGCCAGATCGGTGTTCCTCTTTTTGGCCGCGACGTTGGTTTTCAGGAGGTCGATCTTCACGTCTTGTTTCTCCATCATCTGCAACCACCTCGCGTCGAACTTCTCGTCCCTCTTGACGGCGTGGGTCTTGGCGTCGGCAATACACTTCTCGATCGACGTGTGCAGCCTTTCTGTCGCCGGTGCGCTCGTCCTCGCCGCCTTCGCCTTCTTGTTCCCTTCTGGACGCCCGTGATTGGGTCAATGCTCACCGTCTTCCACGCTTCGGCGAGACACTCGTCTTCCTTGGCGGACCATTTGATGCGAGGCTCGGCTTTGTCGGCCGCCTTCTTCTTCTTCTTCTTCTTCTTGCGCTCGTCGGGTTGTTCCTCATCCTCCGCGGCGACGGGTTGTTCTTCATCCTCCTCGTACTCGCCGTATTCTTCCTCCTCCCCGGCGAACTCATCCCCGGCAAAGTCGGCCTCTTCTTCTCCCGGGGGGAATGACGCCGCCGCCGCCGCCGAGCCAGACGCGATGATGTCGTCCATGCATGCGTCCTGTGACTCCTGCGATTCGGGCATTTGGCCGAGCACGCTGCAGGTACTATCGAACTCGACCGGATGGTGGAACAGAGGACCACGGTATGGCATGGCCGGCGAGCCCCCGGTGCCGGCGCTGAGTGCGGAAGGGCCGCGGAACGCTATGTTGGGGTTGAATCCGCCGTCTCCGTACTCCAGCGTGTCCCCCCTCCAGTGGGGTGTTGCTGGCGACGCCGGCGAGAATGCGGTGGGCGACGGCGACGGCGAGAAGACCGACGGTGACGGTGACGGTGACGGCACGCTTGCTTGGCTTCCTTCTTGGCTTCCTTGGGTTCCCCAAGCGCCGGGCGGCAAATAGAGGCCGTGCGGCGCATACAGTGGGGACGGCGCAGGAAAGCACGGTTTTCCGGCCGCCGCCGCCGCCGCTCGTCGTGTCTCCTTGGCCTCCTCCGCCTCCTTGGCCTTCTTCCTCCCGTCCCTTGCCTTGCGGTCGGCGGTGACCGTCTTCCTTCGGTCGACTTCGTTCGCCCACTCGGTGTTGCTCAAGCCGTCCGGCCGCCCCCTCCCCCTCCCCCTCCCTCTACCCCTCCCGCCCCCCGCCATCTTCGCCGGTGGTTCTTTGCCGGCGGCTCGTGGGTTGTTGAATTTCTTGGGCGCCATATGGGAGGCGATTGCCGCGGGAAACGGCGGGAGCTACGGTATATGGAGAAGGAAAATGGAGGGAAAGCGAAACAATAATGGCGGGGAATCGTGTTGTCTCGCCGATAGGGCTGGCCCGCGCGGCGTTTCCCTTGCGCCGGCGCCCCCAGGCCGAACCGCTGGGTTCGGCCTGGGTACGCCGGATAACTTTTGGGCCAAATCCGGCGAAAAACGAGACCCTGGGGGCGCGACTGGGAGAAAAATCGTCCGCCGGCGTCCAAAAAACGGTCCTGGGGGGGCTCTTGGGGGGGCGGCTGGAGTTGCTCTTACATGATTGACATCTATATGATGTAATTGTTGTTGTGTTTGTTGGGGTATGATGAATTGTCACTTTATGATCATATGTGTTCATGTTATATATTGATTCCATGTTCTATCTTTGTTTATTTTATTCATAGTCTTACATGCTCTCTGATCTATATGTTTTACTTTGACGAAATAATGTTGAGAACTCCAAGAGAGATATATATGATAGTGGATTTAACCTCGCATTGTCTTTATATGAGTGATAGAATACATATTAGACTTGTAATGTGTTTTTTGCTACTAAGGGTAAAACAACATTGTTTACGTCATATTTAGATGATGTTTATGTTGTTTACATTATGTCATCACGCTTAAGGCAATACTATGTTTTTTACTTAATTCTTAGAGATGCATGCTGGATATCAGTGTTTAATTGGAGTATTAGTTATAGATGCAATGCTAGTTGTACGGTCTATAACCTTGGACGTAATGCATATATGAAATAATCTCATGAATTATCATAATCCTTATGAGTAAAAAATAAGTAATACTCAATTGCTGCACAAGTTTAATTTGTTCATCCAACATGCTATGTTTATTGAAGAGATGCCTCTTGTGAAACTATGATCCCAGACCATATTTTAATACTATTTATAACCTTATACCTTTATTACTTCCTCGTTGTCCTTGCTATGAAAAGTTGTGCTAGCAACTTGTGCCCAATTTTGAAACAAAAAACAAAGAACATGTGATAGGGTCGTGGCATGGAGTACTTTGTGTGAACTGGTTGCCAACAAAAATATCAAAGTTGAATTTTGACAAACCTTTGAAAAAAAAACATGGTTCATAAGATGGCCTTCCATATATGTACTATCATGATTTTCAACCTAAATAACCAAAATCATGGTCCTTTAAAGACCATATTTCATGATAAAATGCCCATTTTTGGCATAGAGGTGTCTCTCACTGTGCCAAACAACAATGTCCAAGAAGATTCCAAAACTTTGTTATTTAGAAAAATGTTTTTCCCGTTTCTAAATGCCTAAAAGGGGTTAGTTTGTTAATGAAGTGCAATAAATATGGTGCAAAATTGTACTATTCCAATTTTCACGCAAATTAGACCATATTGGATGGCCACTATCAAACTATTGTGATTTTTGATGTTTTTTTTTTTTTGCTACTTTCTTCTATTTCAATGAATTCTAGCCTGTTTTTTTTGAAAGAAAATCTATTAGTATTAACTACAAATATGTGATAGGTTATTCCTGAAAATTTCAAATTTCATTTTCATGTAACCAATTAAAATTCTATGTAAGATCCCCAAGAATGTTATAAAATTCAAGTCCTTGCTATGGAAAGTTGTGCTGAAAATTTGCAACCCATTTTGGAAAAAAACTGAGAATATGAAAAAAGGGTAAGAAGATATCATTGCTTGACATGAAGTATTTTCATGTGTACTGGCTACGAATGAAAGTGCCAAGCTTGAATTTTGATAACTTAAAAAAACGTTCTTCACAAAATGGACCCCCATGTATGAACTATCTTGGTTTTTTTAACCCAATGACAAGGGTCATGACCACTTTTAGATTATATTTATGATAATATGAACTTTTTTTTGGTGGGGAGGTGTCTCTTACCATGCCAAACTAATGTGTCGAAGAAGATTCTACCTTTTTATTTTTAGAAAGTGTTTTCCATTTTCCGAATGGCTAAAACTGTGGAACCTTGTGAAGAAAATACAATAAATATGGTGCAAAATGGCACATTTCCAATTTTTACACTTAGCATACAATATTTCAGGGCTATTATCAAAAGATTTTGGATTTTTCTATATTTTCTTACTACTTTCGCCAATTTAAATAAATTTAAAACAATTTACAAAAGGATTCATGTTTCGTTCGGGACTTAATTAAGACCGAAGGATTTATCTATGTTGTATAATGAGAAGTAATAATAAAAATAATGGGAAGTAATACTATGTTTTTAATACTAATTAGAAGTAATATTTTTTTTTAAGATAATCAGAGAGTAAAGTCTATTTTGAACACTGAACTCATGGCACCAGTCGGAATGAACCATGAACTTTGACTCACTGAAATTGACACCCTGTACTCACCGATCCCAGCCAATTCTGACATTGGACATGTTTGGAGCATGAAGAAGAAGATAATCCCGTCATGATCACATGCTACTCTCACTGGCTAATGCAACCCCACATGTCATAACCATCTTCTTCCTTGATTTGTCTGTCTCGATACAAATCTTACCGAAATTATATTTTGTTCCTCTGTAATTTTCACATTAAATGTGTACTCATTTTCTCAACAAAATCGTGGGATGCATTGGTCTACGCCATGGATTTACAATCAAAGTAATATTTCATTTTTCTAGATACAGATGATAGTGAGAGATTGTCTCTTCTTCGTGCAAAGAAACACAGTCAAATTGACACTGATGCATATACAGTTAATGCAGCTGCATACACTTCTGTAAAGCAAAAAGGGAAACAAGCAATGTTTACACGTCAAAGAAAGCAATATTTTCTTCTCAAAAAACAATTTGTTTACTTGGAGAGACAGACGGATAGCCTCTGCATGGGTGCTCGCTGGCTTTGCACCAAATTAACAATCAGTCCATCACACGCACTTGAAGCCGTCAGGGAGTTCCTTCTTGCAGGCGCTGGCGAGGAGCTCGACGCCGACGGACCACTCCGCGGAGACGACGCCGAGCACGCTCTCCTTGGCGGCGACGCACAGACACGCGGCCGCCTCGACCGCGGCGAGCCCGGTGACGAGGTCGCAGCACTTGCTCCCGAGCTGCGCCCCGGCCTGCTCCTCCACGAGGCCGAGCACGGCGGCGCACCAGCCGAACTTGACGGCGTCCCACGGGCAGAAAGGGTCGGCCGGGAGGTCTTTCGTCCACAGCACCCTGCGTGGCGCGCCGCCGGTCGTGGGGAACGCTTCGGCGGCGGAGAGGGTCACCGCCGCGGCGAGGAGGAGGAGCGCGAGGACCGCGGTGCCGCCGCGACGAGCCATTCTTGCTGGTAGCTCTACTGGATTGCTAGCCTTGCCGTTGTTGCGACGGTGTTCGTGCGTTACACACATTTTTATACTGCCCGGTGCACCGCCGGTACATGTACGCTGCAAGATATGCACTGTGAAATCGAAACGGTTATACTAGTGTTAATTTTACAGTGTTGCAGGCTTGCAGCAAGGAGGAATACGATGTGTGTTCGACATTGCATGATGATACGATCATGCATCTCATGGTCGATAAGATATATAGCCGCTCGTCATGACACGGCAGGATGGCAACTCCGGCCGGTGGTCCATCCATGGCCGATATATTGTACGTGAAGCATCGCATGCCGTATGGGATATGGGCATTTTCTGAATGATGAATGCGTGCATCATGTGACGAAGGGATGGCTTCATCGATGGAACCAAGCAGGTACAGGGAGACGGCGGGGCCGCGAGTGCCGTGGCGACACAAGCGCCAGGGTCGTCTTGTCTGGGTCTTTCAGGATCTCCTCCACACAGATCTGTTCTCTCTGAAGCAGAAAAGAAGTTTTCACGCCCATGTGATGCTGGTAGCTGGCTCCAGAGAGAAGCGCCACAAGCCTGCAACTGCAAGCAAGATAGATTGGTCCATGACGGGCGGAAACAGCATAGGCTACCTGCAGAGTGTGACCGTGTGAGGCTACTCTACTCTTCATAATTCAGCCACTGCTAATAATCCTGCAAACTCTGCGAGGTGGCCCAACAACGGCTGATGAGAAGGGAAGGGTCTTTTCCTGCCTGGGAGAACAGCCGCATGTGCGGCGCCTTCCTCCATGGCTCCATTGGTACAAGTGAAAGAAATGATGTCACTGTCCAGTCGGGTAAATGACTACAAAACTGGATACATGAAGATCCGGCTGTATTACTCATGATGTCGATGTCGAACCAAACATAGTACATTACATATAGGTTGTCCTGAACCTGAATCATTTCATTTACGCACTGTACATTCTCGACCTGATATTTGTAGTCGAACGTAACAACAACTAAGTGACCAAAACTTATTTACTCATATACACTGTGCGACGTCTTTTGTAGACTAGAACAGGAACGATGTCAAGGCACTGACGACCTTCTCTGGCCTGCATAGCAAGAAAGATGTGTCAAGGATCAGTAGAAGCATATGCTGTATAGTGCCTAATTAGACTAGATGTTAGCGTCAGTACAGATAGTGTCAAGCGCCTGGCTATCGTGATTTTCAGAACTGAGTAGTGCACATGAACAATATAATGCAGGAGCAGGACAGAAATCTACTGAATTTACTGTGATCCTCAGAAATAATTACCAGTCCTCCTGCGGCATATGGCCGGCCCCTTCTATTGTCTTCAATTTCACAACTGTAGGATTGCCTTTCTTGAACTCCTCGGCTATTGAGAGTGGTAAGTACTTATCAGACTCCCCCCATGCGAGCAATATGGGTATTTCCCACCTGCAGGAAATTATCCAAAATATTTGTTTCAGGGCAACGAAATGTTTGGTAAGTGATTTGGCTGTCTGATATTAATACTGGGTGTTAACGACTTCAGAATGACTAATCAGTCAGACTAGAGCGTATTATACCAAGCCTTGCATAATAATGAGACATGGCCTGTCTGTTTAATCGATTGCTTGGATAAGTCTACCTGTTGGATGAAAATCCAGCCGAAATCCTACTTAATACATCTGGAAAATTGGCTTTCCTCGCAGCTTCAAGCAATGCTAGAAAATAAACAAAAAAAAGAGTGAGATATTAAGGCTGCCAAATATATCATAACTAAGTTGGAAGTTTGCAATTAGGTAACTAATTCATTCCAGAAAATAGGCAAGAAAATTGAAACATTATAACATGAATTTAAATTTTGCATCCAGTGAGGTTCTTTGAGGTTTTATCCGTGAAGGTTAATGCAACGAAGTACATCCTTCGTTCAAAAAACATATGCAATTGTTCGAAAGAAAAACATAGAGGCAAGTAAGCAATTACTTGCATAAGATAGCTTTACAAGAGCTAAAGTGATAGCTTTCCAGATAGAAGAACAGTGAGGTCACAGATAAACCGTGAACAAGATTCCCCGAGGGAATGGCACAGGTATATATTGTTACGTCCATGCATTGGTTCAGGTGATTTAAAATATCCAAAACATGGCTAAATATGTAAAAACTAACATTCCCTTTATTAGGAAGGGACAATATAAACTGAATGTAATCAAACCAGTATATCTGACACAGTGACATTATGGAAAGTTGGAAACAAGACAATGGGAGTACAGGACAAACCAAATCCAGGTGCACCACTTGATAGATAGGGCAATCTGTATACGTCAGCCTTCTCTGACTTCAGCACGTAGCTGTAAAAAAACAGGGCCCAGATAAATTTTTCCAGCCAATAAGTGAATTGATAGTGTGTCATACTGCTACATAGATATTAACAGTATGAACACAAAATAGCATCATTTGGAAAATAAACAGAAGTAATTTTCTTGTTTCATGCAACATGCATTTCTTCAAGAAAGAAAGAGCCATAGTGCTAACAAAATCGGCATGGTATAAAAACAGAGTTTCTGCGACAAGGATACATACGGGCTACCTGCTTCAATGAATCTTTCAGCCAAAATAGCATTTTGGCAATTAAATTCACCAAGGAGTGGGAACCTGCATTGAAAAAGATTCCCTCAGTCTACATACATTAGTACAAAGTACAAACTCTACATCAACTAAAATATTAATGAAAAAATATGAAAAAGCTAGATACCAATCTCAAATACTCACTCTATTACACCACCAGCTTGCCAAAAATATATTTTGTATTAAATAACAAAAGTACTAAGTAAAAAACATAAACATCATTATATACCCAAAACAAGAAACAACACAATAAATGGAAGTTCTACTAAAAACTATGGGAGCAATATAACATATGTTTGTTTAAGCCAAATTTAGTTCTGGGATTCATATGAATATGTATCTGGGTTGATTCTAGTTTGAAATCTACCAAAGCACACAGGTTGAATGTAGAAGAAATAACATTACGAAATAAAGAGAAACATAAATAGCTGACCTGAGCTGCTTTATCACTCCAGGCACTGGGGAAGAAACAGTAAGTGGGCTGTTAAGGATTGCTAACTTACGAAGTTTGGTCGGGTTCTTTAGTGCCCATGTTAGACCATAAGAACCTACAATAAATCCCTACAAGGAAATGAATGAATGAAACAATTCAGACGTTCCATATGCAAACTACTATGGCAAGGATTTTCCGAGAAGTTCCGAGTTTGTACCTGGACAACTAAGTAGAACGGTTCAGTGACATTTAGAGTGCCGAGAAGTTCATCAAATGCCTTGTGGAACTCCTCTTCTACAAACGATTCAACATATGTGAGCCTTTGGTCAACTCCAGTTTTATAGACACATCTGTACCAGGAATTTCATAGACATTTCCTGACCTTTGTAATCGAATCCATACCCAGGCTGTGGCATCTCACTGAATCCGAATCCTATCCAATCAGGAGCAAAGCAGTGGTAGCCAGCATCTGTCATCTAGTAAGTTCAGTAGCTGCTTAGGGGCTGGAATGGTTTGATTGTAACAAAAGCAGAAGTGTGTATATTTATTATAATCTTAAGGTTCTTTAAAAAACTAATAAAAAATTCTCAAAATAAACCCTTGCTATTTTAGCAATAGCCTATGGAAGGCCAGCCAACCCATCAGGTTCCAAAAATCAAAACAAAAATGTCAGGTTTTGTGGTTGCTAGTCTGTCTCAAGACAAGATACAAATCATGTACGACTCTAAACTTTCTTACCAATTTTTTTATATTGACAAAAGAACCGCATAATTTTTTTATTGCACAGCACAATGGTATTTGATTATTACAAAATATTTAGATATATTTATAATTAACCAATTCAAATAATTTCCACAACTAGCAATGTTGTTTTTCAGTAAAAAAAATACGAGCAACTATGTTCATAGTAAGGTCTAGACTACAAGGTCAATGAAGCTAACCTGAGCCATCACGGTGCGATAACTAAAAGACTGAGTTGGAGCACCATGAATAAACATAACAGTTCCACGACGTGCATCAGGGGAACCTGCAATTGTAGTTCCAAGCCAATCGGCAATTGGTATTCATAGTTTCACATGGTGAAACACTACCCCACGGAGCAACACAAAGATGAACAGGCCAATTATTACCTGTTTCTCTCACGAACCATCGGAACTCTCCTGATCTCACACTCCTGCCGTACTCTCTCCCCTTGTCCTCTGTCCTCTGCACGCAACAGATTTTAGCTACCCATCAGTCAAAACGCACATAGAAAGGATCAGACAGGAGGGAGGAGGAGGTCGGCATTACGTAGAGCATCTGGCCGACATTGCCGTCCTGGGCGGGGGACTGCGGCAGCTGGATGGCGCTGCGGCTCGAGGGGTTGTCCGTCACGAACCCGAAGGGGTTGAACGCCGGGTCTCCCTCCTCCGCCTTCTCGTCCTTGCTCGCCGCGACAACCGCGCGCGCGCCTCTCCGTCTTGCGCCGCACGAGGAGGAGAAGGCGACGCTGCAGCGTCTGGGGACGGGAGGCAGGAGGGTCAGGGGAGACAAGGCGGAGGTGGAGCAGGGGCTGGGGCAGCCGGACATGGCGGCGGTGGCTGCTGCCTGGATCGTCAGTGGATGCCAACGGGTGGTGGATTCCGCCGGCAGAATGTGGCCGCGAAGCGAAATGCTTCGGTTGGCTCAGCGGCGTCGCGGCCCGCGAGCCACGGGAACGAAGATTCTGTGGATTGCCGTGGGGCCCAACAATTTTTTGCTTTTAGACAGGAATCACTTATCGGTTCTTTTTCCTTTTTGGCCGTGGATACTACTTAGGCACACTTCTTTTCGGTTTTTACAAGAGCTTCTCCGAGAAGCTCCTCTCCCCTAGCTTCTCCCAGAAGTCCGACTCAGAAATTCGTTTGGATTTCCAAACTACCCTTTCCAAAACTAATTTAGAATTATAAATGAATTTGTGAGTCGGGCTTCTGGGAGAAGCCGGGGGAGGGGAGCTTCTCGGAGAAGCCCTCCTAGAAGCCGAAAAGAAGTGTGCCTTATCATGTGACTATGTTTATGTAAAAAAAAAAAATTAGACCATGTGACTATGTGAGGGATGTTTTGCCTCCCGAGCTCCCATGCTCCTGATTAAATAGAAAAATCGAAATAAATAGTAAACTATTTTAAAAAATTCTGAATTTTTTTATGGCAAACACTCCCTCCGTCCAAAAAAGTATGGCATATATTATTTAGATATGGATATATCTAAACGTAAAACAAATATAAATACATTTGTATTTAGAGAAATTTGTGACATCCTTTTCGGCAGGGCAGGACCGGTCCTGAGATTTCGAGGATCCAGGACAAAACTAAAATTTTGGGCCTCTTAGTATAAATAAGTAAACATATATGTGTGTTAGCGAAATAGAAATCAAACAAGAGAAGCGATATACGTTTTTAAATACGTGCTCATGATCACTCACATTATTATCATCCGCGTTCATGTTGACGTTGTCTTATGTATTGATCACACCTAGATTAACATCACTTTGTTCCCCCAAAAGAACTAGTGCCAACTCGTTGAAGGGAGTGGAGACAAAAGGCCCAGTCGGCCCATTACTAGTTCGGAGCCAGCCATGGTCCACAGAATAGGCTATTTGTTTTCTATTTTTTCTACGTGGCATATATTGTATACATATATCTGGAGGCCCCCCAAAATTCTTGGACCTAGGACGGCTGCCCCTTCAGCCCCCTCATAGGCCGGCCCTGCTTTTCGAGACGGAGAGAGTACAATATTTATACATACGCGTCAAATTTCATGATGAAATGACATTTTGTCTTCTGTGTACAAAAATAACAAAATCAGTGTTCTGAAAAGGTATTTTTCAAAATCCAATTAGGCCACTTATTTTGTTATTTTTCAGAGAGCAGAAACAATGTCATTTCATTATGAAATTTAACACGTATGTAGAAAACTTGAATATGTTCGTCGCCAAAACAAAAATTTGAATTTTTTAAAATATTTTTCTATTTTAAAAGAAATATTATTTAGATAGTAACATGTGAGCTCGGGATCCAAAGTATATTTCCGTTAGACCATCCACTATATTGCCTCAAAAGCGGTTGAAAGAAGCCTTTAAACCGATTCCAGAGCATAGCTTTTACGCTGTCAAGAAAGAAGCAAACTAGGTTGGTGGTTCGGTTCAAAAGAATCTGCATGCAAACTTGATCCATATGGCATAGAGAAAAGAAAAGCTTCCAAAAAGTTGGATGCATATACCTTTTTAATGCATATGCACGCAATAAAGAGATTTATTACATTGTAGCCAAACATCACCTTCTTACTATTACATATGTGTGTGATCCTTATGGGTGTGCATGGGCGGTGCCAGGATTCGAACATGAGGGGCCGAAGGATTTTTGCGGGTGTGTAGAAGATAATAAATCCCATAGACCAAGTTTATATATAGATAGAGATCAAGCCATATTAGTACAAATATTTGACAACATGAAAGAAAGTGAAATTTCTAATTGATCTCCCGAGATAATAGGATAATAACCAGGGAAAAGCAACCAACTAGTAAATAAATCAATCATCACCCATGCTAAAACAATCAACCCAACGAGTCGATGAAGAGACAACTCCGATTTTAACGATGAGCTTCACAAGGGAAATATACATAGCCCACCACCACGTGTCATCGTCGCCACATAGTCTCCAAGGCAGCTATAACAAATGACAAAGCACAAGAAGACCCATCGACCACATCGGGAAGCCCATGCCGTGACCCTGACCCTGCTTCACTCGCCACCATCATTGTTGCTAAACACATCATAAGACCAAACGGATCCGGGGCAACCGCCATATCATCCACACGTGGACAAGCCACCACCCGTACCGGTACCGGTTAGTGTTGGCCATGGGCATGGCCAGAAAAAGCCCGCATCGGCTCGGCCCCGCTATCGGGCCTAGAATTTAGGCCCAAACCCGGCCCATTAGCGGAAAATAGAGACGGGCCTCGGGCCTAGGGTCGGGCCTTTTCCTTAAATCACCCATATGTGAAGCCTGAGCCTGGCCCGACCAATCCTTCTGGCTCAAAACGTAGGCCCAGGACCGGCCCGTGGACCTCAAAACACAGGCTTAGGCCCTGAAATTTCGGGCCGGGCCGGGCCGGGCTACCCATGGCCAGGACTAGTACCGGTACAGCGTTGTTTGGAATTTGGGTGCTCCTCAAATTGATATTGCGATTCCAATGAAAAAAGGCGTACAAAAAAACCGAGTCCCCGACGCACTACAGTATCTAGTCTCTACGCTGTTGCTATCCGTGCCAGCCTTTAATTGGGTAGTGTTTCTCTCCACACATAGCACTAGTCATCACTCATCCGTGATATCGTACCGATCACACATAGCACTAGCTATCCCCGATCACACATAGCATTGGAGTAGGTGGGATTGTTCATCGGGCCAACCTGCATCAGCCGGAGTGATGACTGCGTAGAACGAGACGAGATCCGGAAAACCGCCAAGAAAACCGCGACATCGTCCATCGGTCCACGGAGTACGTCGCACGTCTGGCCTTTGCGTGACATCGCAACGTACTCTACTGCCTCGACGCGACGGGACGCACGAGATCCAAAGCTGCGCGCGCCGATCGACCGGGGGAACGGAACAGAGAGAGAAGCATGGCGATGGCGATGGCGATGGCGTCGTCGACGCCGGAGCCGGACCACCTGTTCGGCCTCCGGAACAGCTTCTACGTGGGCGCGTACCAGGCGGCCATCACCGGCAGCCAGTCCGTCCCCTCCCACGCGCTCTCCCCCGACGAGGTCCTCAACCGCGATGCCCTCCTCTACCGCTCCTACATCGCTATCGGCTCCCATCAGGTGATGCCTCCCGGCCCTCCCCTCCCGTCCGGTGCGTCCATCCTATTCCTAGCGGCACATGCCAACGGTTTAGCCTCTTCCACACCACGAAACAGGATTTCATCCAGCTTTATAAATAAAGCTAAACGGCAAAACCGATACATAGTGATGAGTAAATCCTCTTACAAGCAGATCAAAAGATAAACTACTAAGCCTAGGAAGCGTCTAGCTTGCCACCGAAGACGACGGGACTAAGGAAGCCGAAACTCCACGACATCGCCTTCAAGAAGGTAACGACGCAAAAGCGCCGCCGCCGCCGAGACCACGAGGGTCTAGGGTTTTCACCCGGAGACATGTGACGAGAGTGGCCACAACAACGCCCTCAAGAGGGTCACGACGCCCACGGGCGTCACCGTCGTCGGCGCCGAAGCGCTGGGATTTCGCCCGGAAAAACTCTCGCTAAATTTGGTACCTCAGACCACCACCAATCCCCGAGCCGAGCTTCCAACACATGATCTGGGCGCTGGCCACGCCAAGGCGCCGCCACCACCAGGAGTCCCCCCCGCCCAGTCCTTGCCACCCACGTGGACCAAAGACGGACCATCACCACCGCCACGTCGCCCCGCCGCCGAGACGCCCATGCAGTCCACCTCCCGGAGCCGCCGCCCCGGCATCCGCGAACTCGCGCTCGTGAAGCGAGGTGCAATATGTGACCTGCGGGGCGGATGAGGTAGCAAGGTTATGAACCAGAGGACGGCAGACGCACGGACACCTAGAGGAGAACCGTCCTCCACCGCGAAACGCGGTTGCCGACCGGGCGCGGCAACAGTGACACACCAGACCCACACTGGGCCGGCCGGGCCCGGATCGGGCCCGTAAAGTCGTCGCCACGCTGCAGCAGGTTAGCCATGCCGCCACCACTCTGATGTTCGCGCCACGCTATAGCCTACAGTCATCGTCTCCAGAGGGCGAAATCGGCATGGGCCCGCCCAGGCCTAGATGGGGCCCATAGGGCCCAGATCTGGGCCGTCGGCGCAAGCCAGGCTGCCACCGCCGCTTCACCCTGCCGACCGGCGACCGGCTCCGCCAACATGCCACCCCGCCACACCGAGCCGCATCGCCGTCGCCGCCTTGCAGGACCAGCAGCCGGACTGCTGCCACCAAGAGGCAGCAACAGCCGCGAGCCGGAGAAATGCCGCCGCCTCTACACGTGAGGACGTCCCTAGTGCAGCCCGCCGGCCGCCGCCGCGCCAGAACTGGACAGTCCCCACCAAGCCGCATCGCCGCCGGGGAGAACGCCGTCCCGCTCGGATCTCCGCGCCGCGGGAAAAAAGAGCCAGCCGCCGCCGGCACCGCGAGGGCTTTGCCCGGCGGCGCACGCCGGCGGCAGCCGGGGAGTGAGGGGGAAGGGAGGAGGGACGCGGGGGAGCTAGGGTTTCCACCCCCGGGTCGCACGGGAGCGACCAAGGAGGGGGGGGGGGGGGGGCTTTTTCTCAACGGCAAACTGTGCAATTGAGTTTCGGAATATTCGGGGCTCTTCCATTGCGTGCAGCTGGTGATCGACGAGATCGGACCGGGCGCCGCCACGCCGCTCCAGGCCGTCAAGCTGCTCGCGGTCTACCTCGCCGGCGGCGCCGAGAACACGGTTAGTTTCGTGTCATTTGGCCGGCACACATTCTCCGGTATTAATTAGCGCGAGCCAAAAAAGGAGTATTACTAGTAACCCCCGATTCATTGGCCACCATTAAGAATGACAACCAAAACATCAAAAAGATATGCAAGCATAAATAGAGGCTGCTGACGCCCGGCCACCAGTACCATACCAATTAATTAACGATCATGTCCTTTCTCCTCCTCGTGGTCGTCATCTCAGCCGGGGCTGGGCTTGCGGCCGGCGGCCCCTCCTCCGTCATCACGTCGACGTGCTCCGCGGTCGCCAAGGCCAACCACGGCGACCCCGCGGGCGCCAAGATAGTCTATGACGACTGTGTGGGCATGCTCTCCGCCTACCCGGAGGCTGCCTCCGCCGTGGACGTCCGCGGGGTAGCCATCGCGGCGGTAGACCTCACGGCCGCCAACATCACCAACATGGAGGGCTTCCTCCAAGAACTCATCGGCAACCTCCAGAACTGCCTCGGGACTTACAAAGTGATGAGAGGAACGGTGGCGGGCGGGACCGAAGACCTCCGTGCCGGTCGCATCGACGCGGCAGTGAACAAGCTCACCTTTGCCGAGACGATGCCGGAGCAGTGCTTACTACCGTACATGTATGCGGAAAACCAGAGCCCCATCGACAAGGAGATAATTGCTACCGTTAACCTGGCTGCCATGGCTTCCAGAATCATGGGACTACTGGAAAGCGCGCATAAAGTCTGAATTACATCGGCCGTTTTTTTCTACTATTTGGTCCAATCGCATCCACCGGCGACGAATAATGTAACTCTTAAAGCTATAACTCGTAATAATAAGTCTTTCTTATATTGTCAATCGATTGTATATACTTCCCTCGTGATTTCTTTCCATGTCCTCCCGCTTTCGTATGTATTGCGGCGCAAGGATTGGAAAATGCGATGGAGAACCGGGCGGCAGTGATCCCGTCGCACTCCACATTTTAGATCTCATTCTGACAACTGATTTTGTCTTTTTTGTACAGAGCACATAAAATGTCTTTTCATTCCGAAATTTTTCACGAATGTGAACAACTCATATGTGTGTGTCTTCAATTTTTTAAATATTTTTTCACAATGTTTTACTATGTTATTATTTAGCTCAAAAATAACAGGTGCATATGAGCTCGGGTGTAGAAGTGAATTTCTCCTCCATGATATAGTACTCCAGTTTTGAGGGCGTACACGTGGCCCTAGGTCGTCAATTACTCAATTTGACCAACATAATGAAAGTTATATATTATAAAAAATTATACCATTATAAACTTTAATTAGATGTTATATTTTCAAATAGTATAATTTTTATGTTATATAATTTATATTATATTGGTAAAATTGATGATCTAGGGCCACGCGTACGCCCTCCAAACTGAACCGGAGGGAGTAGCCGGAAACGGGGAATGATATACCAAACCATGACTCGGTATTATCGTCCCGGATCGAGGTTCGGATTTCCAAGTGCGGTACGATATGAGTCAATGGTCGGAACACCGAGCCCATTTTCCTGGATAATCTTGTGATGAACATGGAGCACCCATTCATTAACTTCACCGTCAAAGAAATCTTGATAGCCGGGAAGTCTGCGCTCTGTTATAACTGCCAGTGTGCAAGTGTTGTAATAATTTGGGGAACTGTAAGGTAGGGTTGAAAACAGAAAGGAAACTTTCCGTTCGTTTTTTGAAGAAAAAGGAAACGGAGAGCTAAAAACGGAACGGAAACGAAATATTTTAAACGGAAACGGAAACGGAAAAGGAAACGGGGGAGCCATTTCCGGAAACAGAAACGGCAAGAAACTTCCGGAAAAACAAATAAGAAAACTTTCCGGATATATAACCTAGCCAGAGCCAGGTGTAGGGTTGCGCAACGGAAAACAAAAATTTTCGCCAAGCTACGCAACAGCCAAGATCTAACTATGAAGGTATAAGCGAATCAACAAGATCGATGATTTAGAAAAAGCTCGTTTACCAATACCTTTGAAGCAGAAGAGATGTTGATGAACGATGTCGATAAAGCTCAACACCTATTCTCACAACTAAGCCTAGTCGTGAGAATATCGTTGCTTTTGTCCCGCATTTTTTATCCAACTGAGCAAGGGTCAGTGTATCGGTGGTGCGATATCTCACCACTCTGAGACCTCGCACACATTCGCCGGATCTGGTTCAGTGGAGCTTCGTTGTCCAGCGCTTAGCAGCTACTGGTGTATATGAAGGTGGAGTTCTCAACACATGAGATATATATATATATATATATATATATATATATATATATATATATATAGAGAGAGAGAGAGAGAGAGAGAGATTGGATCTCAATCTAAAGGAAGAGGAAACCTCAAAACCCTGCAGATTAATTCCCAACTCAAATTGTGTGGAGGAAGGGGGATGGAGACTTGGGGAAGGGGCCCTAGGCATCGAACCTATGGTGGTCCCCACCTGGCCCTGTCGTCGGCCCCCTTGATGGCCCCTTAGGGCCCAGTCGGCCAGGGTAGGGGCGCCTCCCCTCCCTGACCTTGGCCGCCGGCCTCCCCACCATGTGGTGGTGCGGCTGCCCATGGGACACTAGGGCCCATGTGGCATCCCCATTGAAAGAACAAGATGTCGCCTAGAGGGGGGTGAATAGGCGATTTAAAACTTTTACGTTTGGGCTTGATAAATGCGGAATAAAATTAGCGTTTAATTTATCAAGCACAAAACCTAATACACTAGGTTCACTTATGTGCACCAACAACTTATGCTAGGCAAGTTAAACAACTAGGATAGCAAGATATAGTACTTCAAGCTCGATAGCTATCACAAGGTAAATGCATAAGTAAAGGGGTTTGTTTATAGAGATAACCGACACAAGTGGAGATGGAGGTTTGATTCCCGTAGTTCCTTCCCAATGGAAGTACGTCTAGGTTGGAGAGGTGTGGAGGCTCCTTGGCCCTTCTACAAGCACGTTCGTGCTCACCCTATTCTCCGTGAGCTCCTCCCGTGGGGAATACCCGATGGGGGATTTGCTCATCCACTATAAGGTCGTCTTGAGGGCGTTGACCAAACCCGTACAATGAGGTCTTCTTGAGGGCGTTGACCAAACCCGTACAATTTGCCCGAGCCTACCTCCACACAATAGGAGGCTCCCGTAGCACCACAACCGTCTAGGGTGCACAATGCACCCAAGAGGCACAAGCTCTTGGGAGCCCTATGCACCCAAGAGTAACAAGCTTCGAACTTTAATCCCACGTATCACCGTGGGGAACTCAAACCGATGCACCAAATGCAATGGCAAGAACACACTAAGTGGTCAAGTCCTTCTCTCCGAAATCCAACCGAAGCAACTAATGCTAGGGAGGGATTTGAGAGGAAGAACAAAGGAGAAACACTAAGAACTCCAAAATCTAGATCTACTAGGTTCCCCTCACTTAGAGGAGGAAAGGATTGGTGGAATGGTAGATCTAGATCTCCTCTCGTGTTTCCCTAAAGATGGGCAAGAATCATTGGAGGGAAGTGGAGGAATCAAGCTCTCAAGATGTGCAACAATGGAGGAGAGAGAGAGAGAGCAAAAGAGTTGGAAAAAGTTAGACAACCATTTGGGAAGAAAGCCCCTTAGAGCATCACTAGTAGAGCCCCTAAACCCTCAAATCCGCAAAGCAGTTTAAGGGTTGAGAAATGGCGTTTTTTGGCACTTTTAAGGGTTGAAAAACAGGGGCAAAGACTAGAACCCTCAAACCCTCAAAACTGTTATTTGACATATCACAATTTTCATCATCTCAATAACGGTTTGAAGAAAACAATAATCATTCTAGTTATTATTACAACACCGAATAGTACTTTCAAGCACATAATAATCATTCAAGTTATTACAACAATGTTGGAGCAAATTACAACAATAATTGTTCGAATCAAATAGGACATAGAAAAGTATGCATGCCAAATCCATGTGTCCTCCGATGCCACGGCCTCAAGCACAATGGTAGCATCACGGCTTTTACCGCAATACATGCCGTGCCATGCCTTTGGGCAATTTTTCCATGTCCAATGCATGCAATCAAGACTACCTAGCATCTCCGGCCATCCCCTTTTTTCGTTGATTTCCATCAATCTCTCTGTATCTTCCTCGTTTGGTGCTCGAAGATACTTTTCACCATACAACCGGATGACCAACTTTGCAAACCTACGGACGGACTCCGTGGTTGTATCTTGTCCAATGCGAAGATACTCGTCGGTATAGTCCGCGGGTATGCCATAGGCGAGTACCCGCATTGCCGCCGATGTGAGTGAGTGCAATGAATCAACAATTAAAAACTGAACAAATTTAAAAATGCTCACCTTCGGGCCGGGAGCGGTGCGGCAGGCCGGGGTAGGAGGCGGCCGGAGGAGGCAGCGCGGCGGCCGGGGCTCGGGGAGGCGGCGACATGGGCGGGGCCGGGGAGGCACGGAGGCTCGGGGAGGCGGCGGCATGGGCGGGGCCGGGGAGGCGCGGAGGCTCAGGGAGGCAGCGCAGCGGCCGGGGCTCGGGGAGGCGGCGGCGTGGGCGGGGCCGGGGAGGCGCGGAGGCTCGGGGAGGCAGCGCAGCGGCAGGGGCTCGGGGAGGCGGCGGCGTGGCCGGGGCCGGGGAGGCGCGGAGGCTCGGGGAGGCGCGGCGGCCGGGGCCGGGGAAGAAGGCGGGCCGCGGCGGCGGGATCCGCGCGGGAGAGGAGGAGGGGCGGGCGACGGGGCCGGGGAAGGAGGCGGCCGTGGCCCGGGCCGCGCCGGCGGGTCGCGGGGACGGCGGCGGGCGGCGCTCGGGGGCCGGATCCGCGCGGGGGCGGTGGCGGCGCGGAGGTTGGGGACGTGAAATGTCCCTCCCGCGCGTGGTCGCCGTCGAGTGCAGGTCAGGAGCAATTTTGCCCCCCCAACCCCTACTTCTACAGGTTGGTAGGGTGTTCCCAGGTTGGGCCTCTAAAAATATTTGAGGGTTTGAGGGTTAAAGGGGTCTGGTCTACGCGTTTTTTTTCCGTCCAAACTGTAAAAAAGCCGTTATTTTTAGGGATTTGGGGATTTAGGGGTACTACTAGACATGCTCCTAAATAGGTTGCCCCAAACATCCAGCCGTTGGGGGGCAGAAACCCGCAGGGGCGGTACTACCGCCAGTGCTGGCGGTACTGCCACCCCCATGGGCTTTAGCCAGCCAACGGCTAGCAAAAGATCCCGCAGCAGCGGTACTACCGCCAGAGGCGGCGGTACTACCGCTGGGGTGCAACAGAGGGTACAAATGGCGGCACTGCTGGCGGCACTCAAGCAGTGCTGCACAGCCCAGGAGAGGGCTCAAAGCCCCAGCAGCAGTACTACCGCCGGAGGCGGCGGTACTGCCGCTAAGGGCTAACAGAGCACCACCCTGGCGGTAGTGCTGGCGGCACTGCTGGCGGTGCTGCACAGCCCAGGAGAGGGCTCAAGGTCCTCAGGGGCAGTACTACCGCTAGAGGCGGCGGTACTGCCGCTGAGGGCTAACAGAGCTCCTCCCTGGTGGTGGTGCTGGCGGCACTGCTGGCGGTACTGCCGCCAGAGGCGGCGGTACTACCGCTGCACAGAGAAAAAGCAGTAAAACCCTGAAACTGAATAACTTTTGCTAGGAAGTTCCGATCGAGGTGAATCCAATTTTGTTGGAAAGAGGACGAGAAGAGCTACCCAACAAAAAGCAGAAATATTAAAACCAAGCAAGGGAGATTTTGCTAATAAATGTAAGAGTGAAACCTTCCGCACGGATGGACCGGCAAAATCTCCAAACACCGAAAACGCAAGAGAAGAAGCATACGAAATCCGTTTTCGGTGAACTTGGCCTTGTCATGACAAGCACGATAAGCACCAAGATCACACCACGATAAGAGCCAAATAAGAACCAATAAAGATGATGCCAAGGATGCAAAGGTTTGAGCTCTCTACGACGATACGATCAAGATATTCGCTCAAGAGCCCCTCTTGATAGTACGGCTATCTATCCTATAACCCGGTCTCTCAACTAACATCATGAGACCGGTAAAATAGAAACCATATCAAGATCATAACTTTCCCTTGCGCATAATCCACTTTGAGCTAGATGATGACGATCTTGACCTTCTCAAGTTGGACCACCTTTCTTGATTACGCTCCGCTTGGTGAAGACTCGCAACGTGCTCCCCCATACACCAAGATGGGAGAGACACCCTTCGACAAATCTTCACTTGGCCTTTATCTTGATGACGATCACCACGTGACGCTATCCTCCATGGGCTTCATAGGATATCCCTTTCGTTGCATGCTCATGGAGAAATGCCTAACCACACATAGAGATACAAGCACATAGATCATGGGTTAGTTCATAAGGCTATATTGACAATTGCTTACCATACCATGGGATCATACGATCCCTCATGGTACATCCCTAGCCTTGTGTGTTGATCAACTTGCACTTAGCCTTGATCAACATAAATCTTCTTCTTTTAGCCTTGACTCCAACATATGGAGTTCAAAGCATTGCTATGGACCAAACCTACAAGTATAGCTCAAAGCACACATTAGTCCTTAAGGATTGTCATTAATTACCAAAACCAAACATGGTTTTCTGATGAATATTTATTAATATTTTTCAATATTAATTCCTTTTCCTTTTATCCGATTTTTGTCTAATTAATTTTCTGATGAATTTTCCACTAGGTAGAAAATTCCCGGTATTAATTTACTATCAATAATTTTCCAATGAATTTTCCACTATGTGTATGTCCGCATACAAATTCTTCGGATAAAACTTCCCTCTTAATATAAACCTTGGAACAATTCCGATAGTGATAGAAACTCTTTCTATAACTCCGAGACATCATATGTCCGCATATCCAATCTTCTCTCTGATATAGAAATATATCCATCACGTAGAAAGTTCATTTCGGTGATGCTCTCTTATAGTTTCAGACCTACCATTATACACTACAACCAAACCTGACTTAAGTGTGTGACCCCCAATAGATTCGATAACAAGTGGTCATGATCGGAAAACTTTCCGATCAATAATCAATAGCAGAACCTTGGACGTCCATATAGACTCCCACTGTTATGCGAAGGATGTTCAAGGATTTTCAGTTTAACCCGTGGATTGTAATTACATCATTCCTATTACTCTCGATACTGGACTTTATCCGAGATTAGATATTCCAACCTTTGATTCATTATATCTTTGTCAACCTCGATATCTGGTAAGTTTCTATTTACTCGTTCCCGTATTCTAATATCCCACATGATGGATCATCACCATGTATTGTCTGCACAACATATTGTGCTTGATGCCATTCACATAACATGAACTGGTCAAAATTTAAGGAAGCAGTAAGCAAAAAAGCTTTGGTCATGCCAGAATCGAGGCAATACCTCCGAGTTCTCGTACGGACAACTCTTATGCAGCTACCATGCATCATCTGCAGCACGTGAGTTTGAGAAAGAAACAAACTCGATTGGTACGTTTCCACGACGGAACCGGAATCTGAGAATGTATGTACACGGGAAGGAAGGAAAAAATGTTCTTTTTTTCGTAGTTTTTATTTCTAGCCCTATTTTTATTTTCCGTTCTCTTTTCCTTTTATTTTTCCTTTTCTCTTTCCTTTTTATCTATCTTCATGTTTCTTTTTTCGTTTTTTTTTCCAGTTTTTAATTTCTTTTCTGTTTACTCGGTGAACAATTTTAAAATCTGAATTTTTTTTAAATCATGGACATTTTCCAATACAGAATGTTTTTTAAAGCTGAACCATTTTAACCGATGAACAAATTTAAAGTCTAAACATTTTAAAATCATGAACAATTTTTGAAACTAATTTTTTTTAAATCTAAACCTTTTTATGCAGTGATTTTTTTAGAATGTGAACCTTTTTAATCATGAATTTTTGCAAAACTACATATTTTTCAATCATGAACATTTTTAAGTTAATTTTTTTTAAATTTTATGAATATTTTTTAAATCTGAAACTTATTTAAATCATAAACATTTTTATAGTTCTAATTTATAAAAATCATGAAAAAGTAAAGTATAATGAAACAGAAAAACGAAAAATAAAAAATAAAGAGAAATAACCAAATGAAAAGAAAATAAACAGAAAAAGTAAAAGAAACGAAAAAGAAAAAGAAAAAAACGAAAGTAGAAACTGGCCGGCCCAGTAAATTGCCGATGCAGGCGACTCTCCGCACGCGCTCGCTTCGAGCAAATACATAGGGGGACCGGAGATAGCCTACCAAAATTCTCCAAGTAGCCAATCCAACTGACAAAAAAAGGAAATACTATACGACGATTTGAACTTCAGAACTGACAGAACAATATTTAGATTTTAGGCTGTTGCTTCACTTTAGTGCCCCAATTAATATTTCCTCCCATGCATATCTCCCCACTGACACCCGGACCCGGTGCGCTTTTGTTTTTTCAAGGAGTCGGCGATCTCCAAGCTCAAGGAGTTCTTGGGTGACGCCGCGCTTGGGAGCCACCCGATCCTCCGGCTGGTAGCGGGGACCATCCTCATGCACGAACAAGATTACACTGAAGCTCTGAAGCACACGAATTCTGCAGGTGGCACTATGGAACTATAAGGGCTCGTTTGGTAGCAGAGGATCCCGGGGGGATCCCAGTACTTTCCCGGGGCGAGAAACCCACGAGCAAAATTGACCCGGGGAAACCCACGGACCCATTTGGTTGCCCACGTGGGAGAGGGATCCCGTCCCTTTCCTCGTCCTTTCCCCGGGAGAGTCTTCCACGAGTCGCTACGTCGGGGAGGAAAACCTCGCGCGCGCTCTCTCTCGCGACACAGAGGCGACGGCGCTAGATGCGACGCCTCCCGACCTTCTTCCTCCGGCGACCGGGAGCGAGACCCCTCCTGAGACCTTAGCCTCCTCCGACGACCGGAACGGGCCGTCCCTTCTCCTTCCTCGAAGATCTGCTCCGCCTCAATCTCCTTCCCCCTCCGGCAACGACAGCGATGCCCCGGCGGTCACGCTCGTCTTCCTCCTTCGATGAAGGTTAGCCCCTACTAGTACTACTAGATCGCCGTACATCGTTGTCCCCGACCTCCAGAGCTACTCTAGCGCCTCACCGCTCTATTATAGATCCCGCCGACGAGCTGCCAAGTGTCTCCTTCCGCCGGGCCCCTGCAGTCCCGCACGAGCTGCGTCGGTCGCGCTCGTCGGCATGCTTGTCGATCTTCGCTCAACCTTTTCCGTCCTCATCTCCAGTAGCGTAATGGCATGGACTCGATCTTTTGTCCAGATCAAGTGTCGTTGTGCTTGTCCAGATCAAGCTCTCCGCTCTGCCTTTCCTTTTTTTTCATGGTGATTAATACCCAAGATTTGGTTGGGTTTACATTGAATTGAACGGTGAAGGTTACAAATTCAATTTGATTTAGGATCCAAAAATTGGTGGGTTCTTGTGGTCATGGAGTTAAGCTTCATTACTTGTGTGAATACAAGGAGAATACATGGTAACGCACTAGTTCTGCAAATCACTTCACCAGTTGCAGAATACCACCGACTGTATTTTTTCATCTTAAGAACAAAGTTTAACTCTCGGCTGCAACCCGCTGCCGACTGATCCATGTACCTGAACTGTGTACGATCCCCGCCTGTGCAGAAGTCGACAGTCTCTATATGTAGTCTGTACTACCTTGATGATGAGTAGACTGATGGTGGCAGTCGGCTCGAATTGGACTCCGGAGTTAATTACTAGGACATTTTAGTAGAAAGAACAGTGCAGAACAACACTGTCGAGTCCAGCTTTAAATTAGTTTCTTGAAAGGTTGCGACTATTTGTCGTCTGATGCTGCACTTCGACATAAATCCTTGGTGGACATTGACTTTGAATCAGTTCTTTCAAATTCCATACTTTTGCACGTGTTGTACTATTATAAAAGGTCGCGACTTGCCAACAATCAGTTTCCCTATTTTGTGAATTAGATTAAAGTTAAACAAATTATGTTATATAATTGTTTCGTAAAACTTCATCATGATTCTACAAAGCCTTATAATATGTATATGTCAAGAACCACTGATTGCATCTACATGCCATGATCTACACAAATTCTGCTCTGCATGTGATGTTTCCTGCTTGTAGTGCCATATGATACCTCGAGAAGCTGCGGTATCAGTAGTATATCAGCTTACCGGTTTTAGTAGAGGTAAACAAAGCTATGCCAAGAAGTTGTTAATTCAGAATTAATTTGTGCATTTCTTGGCAGATGAAGATATTAGTATAGAAGTTGCATGTCACCTTTCCTTCAGTAGTCCAGCTTTTGTATTAACTGTGTGATGTTTACCTATGTTTTTTTTTCAGGGAGTTGTCTGAAGAAAGTTGATTTACCAACCTGAAGATAAGTTGATTTACCAACTGTACACTTGTTCAAATTTCTTATTCGTTTATTTTTGTAATAAATGCATGCCATATTGGCATGCCTGTTAGGGTGATTATGTGATGACTGTGTGCTTCTCATGTTTGTGGATCAGTTGATCGTTGACGTCAATCATGGATCCCCAGGCAGCGGCAAAGCTACCAACAGACATGCATGATGAATCTCTCTGTATTATGTTTTTTCCAATCAAATATTTATAGTAGTTTGTACGGACATAGCTAGAAAATTGCTGGGAATTGTTGGTGACTATTTTTTTTGGATTATTTGTGTATTCTTAATTTTCTGTGTGTCCTAAAATTCACGATTATCTGCAGTTTGCCGAATATATATATATATATATATATGTTAAAAAATCCTTAGTTTCGTATGAGTTTGACCTTAGGTTTACGAATTAAAATCAGAACCATCTATGTCATTTTCGAAATATTATGATTTTTCTATTAGTTTCTTGACGCTTATGTATTTGGGGTTTTCCTTCCCTCCCCCGTGTGCCATTTGGGCAGCATAGATGCCATCTCGCGTGGGGCAATTTTCCCCATGGTGGGAGGGGATCCCCTGTACTCCTAAAAATCTCCCCTAGGGGTTTGCTTCCCTAGGTTAAGTTTCCCATGTAACCAAATGAGCCCTAAGTACATATATCATCCTTTCATTAAGTGCCACGTTTTCCCCTCTGTCAGTTGATCAGCTTGCATTGCTGGATAATTTATATTTGTCTGGAATCATGTCTTGTTCCATAATTAACACGCCAGCTGCAGGTTTTCCATGTACTTTGTGTTATGCTTTACTTTGTCTGAAGACACAAACTGAAGTCTGGTCCTCCGATTTGGTATTTTCAGGCTTGCGTTGAATGTTCAGATATACCTCCAAATGCACAGGCCCGATCACGCGGAGAAGCAGCTCAGGGTCATGCAGAAGCTGGACGAAGACCACACGCTGACGCAGCTCGCCAGCGCATGGGTACACCTTGTCATGGTAAGCAATTTTTACTTGCTACGAGCTGTGGCTTGGGAGTAGTTTATCACAGAAAAACGGGACATAAAAAAATGTTACCGTCGCTTGCCATCACTTTCAGTCTGTATATCTGCACTCTGCAGGGTGGCTCCAAGATCCAAGAGGCGCACCTCATCTTTCAGGACTTGTCGGATAAATACCCGGCGACTTGCATGATTCTTAACGGCAAAGCCCAGTGCATGATGCACATGGGCAACTTTGAACAAACAGAGGGTTTGCTGCTGGAATCACTAAACAAGGTCAGTTGTGATCATCTTGGCTTAGCCCAAATCTGAGCAACTAAATTTCTTGGTCACCACCACTCACCACACCAAACTTGTGTGCTTCTTATACAGTACAAAGTGAAAAGTGGAAGTAGCACTTCACTGAAATGTTTCTAATTGACCAGGACGCCAAGGATGGACAAACTCTTGCTAACCTGACCGTGTGCAGTCTGAAACTGGGAAAACCTGCATCGCGCTATGTCAGGTAAGCGAACTCTGCACATTCTGTCCTGTACAAGGTAGAAGCTATAATACATAATATATAGTACTACTTTATTAGTCAGGTTTTGATGGGTCTCAATCGACTGAGATTTCCTAAGTCTTAGTGGATTCCGAAAAGGTGCTAAGTTCAGTTTAATGAGAATACAACCTGCATTTTCTTTAAGCACAACGTACTAGATGAAAAGTGCAAACTGCATCCATCACTGAACTGAAGCTGCGCTTCTCTGAATAGATTTGACACTTAAAAACGCTTCAATCATTTAAGAGACATAAACAGACAGACCATGGTTAGTAGTTACCGGCACTCGGAACTTGCACAAAGTAGTTACCTATGTCTGATAAACTGAACCACCATAGTGCTCAATGCTTGAGTAACTAACGCAAACGCTGGCGTGGTTTTTGCAGCCAACTGAAGCTAGCGCATCCCGAGCACGTGCTGGTGAAGCGAATGTCCTCTGCTGAAGACAGCTTCGACAGAGCATGCCAAGCGGTGGCATGAGTTCACTCACTTGTATTTTTTCACTTAATTACCTGTCTCTCGAACAAACCAAAGCAAACACCTGTATCAACATCAGCCAATTCAAAACAGCAAGTAATTCTTATGTTCAGCAGTTCCAATCCTCAGCAGTGAACGAACATGACACGTACACGTACACGACCGCGATGCGCGCGCGAACTGCCCCGGTGCCGCCGATGAGTTCAGGATCAGCTCGCCGTCAGAACCTATGGTGATTACTTACTTGAAGAGCAACTAGGATTCAGAAAGCCCGACATCTCATCAGTACCCTCCATTTGCTGGCAAGTTCAAGGGACGTGCACGCGTGCTCGCAGCCAGGGTAGCGTGCCCAGCGCCGCAGGCAGCAGCTGGTGCCCGCGCGTTCTGGCCGGTCGATGGTGACTGGGGTTTAATTGGCTGCTACCCGTCAGCGTTTTCCTTGCTATGGCCGGCTGACAGCGGCCTGGTGCGGTCGGCAGGCCGGGTTGCCTGCTAACCAGTGCTATTCTGCTCGAAAGTGCTGTTTGATCTCTCTCCATTTGCCGCGTGGGCGTGGGATCTGGTTCTAGCGATCGATGTCGCCGAGGGGCTAGCTGCTCACCGCTTCTCCGGCCTTCTGCCCTGATGCTCCCGTTGTTGCTTTGTCTAAATTACCGTTGCTGTTTCCTCCCGTTCCCGTACGTCGGTTGTCAGGTCCGTGTGCCGTACCTCCCTCTCCGATAATATGGACACCACACCACCCTTTTTCGTCCCGGCCGTGCGTTTAGCTGCTAGAACGCCGGGTACAAATCCCAAACGATCGAGCCTCTCGGCAGCTGGTCTCAGCACTTCAACCGTAACAGCTCCCTATTACGATCGATGTCCAGTGTCCACCCAGCCGGTGGTATGCACTCTCACTTCCCTTATTAGCTCTCTCTTGGATACATTGACGATCGAGACGATGATGATGTCCCGGTTCTTGTGGAATTATTTTCAAGTCCGGCGCTCGGAAACTGATTCGATTGCGTTCCTCTCATGCAGAGCACCTACCGTCGTCCATGTCGACGGCGGCGGCAGGAGGATCTGCGGGCACCGGCGACCTGCTGCCCGCCGAGGCCGTCTCGCCGGATGTTTCTGCTGCTCCAGCGATGGCCGACGACCATATATGCGTCGTCGTTCCACGGGTAAGAATCGCATTTGCTTTTACCGTACGTTCACGTGGTATATATGCACTTGTTGTGATCGATATACTATACATTGGTGGAAGAGGTCGTACGTACGTGCTCTCACGGTGCTTGCTTTTGCCATGTCACGAAGTTCTTTCTTCCTAGTTGCATATGATCTACCGTACCTCCTGATTGCTGAAAATGTATATATAAGAATCAGATTTGCTAATATCACTTCGATGTCCCTATATATACAAATCACTAGGTTTATACTTTATGGGACCTTTGGATCGATTTGCTTCGAAATTCATGCTCCGATGAGCTCACCCTCCTATGCGACATCAGGATAGAATCAGGGGTTACCGGAGCCTCCTGAATTTAATTGGAGGGTGTGGAAAGAAGGACAAGTGAAGAACGGTGGCACATCGTCCATTGTGCATGTGCCTATGTGAGGGTTCTTTTGTCCGACAAAAGGGATTTTCCATTAACTCAAAAGTTGCATTAAGGCTATGCGAGCAAGCAAGAGAGTTTACATGCCTTTGCAAAGAAGAAGCATGTAAAGGTTCATGAATGTTGGATAAAGGCGATCCACAACGACGAATGAGGTGGGACACAAAGAAAAGTAGGTACACTAAATGTGCGGGGAAACAAGGAAATGTTAGACCTAGGAGGTGACTAGGTGTCAGGGCTATAGAATGGCGATGAACTAAACTACTTTCACTCGATTGAACAGTATTTTGAGAACAAACAATCCAGGGGAAATTAGTAGCAATATCTCTCCTCGTGTGCTTGCACTCTACCATAAAACATGTTCTGCCGCTTGCCTCCACTCCAGGCCCCTTGGTAAATCTATCTTGCAAACAAACCATACGGGCCAAATTGGTCGCAATATCTCTCCTCATGTGCTTGCGCTCCATCATAAAACATGTTCAGCCGCCTGCCTCCACGCCAGGCCCCATGGTAACTGTCCCAAAATAAATTTTGGGAAATTACCAAGTTTCTGAGACAAATAATGCGATCAAGAAGTAACAACCAAAACTAAAAGAAGGACCTATGAAATAGAGGGCCGAACGATTCTTGGGGATAAGTGCGAAACAGCCCCACCGTAGAGCTCATCTATACTTGAGACAAAGAAAAAAAATGAAAAAAAAAGATATGACAATCCACACGCAAAAAAGTTACATGTGAGAGCCTCCAAGCTACTTGTAAACTTCATGAAAGAAATGCACCCTGAAACAAAATAGTGCTTTAAGGAGAAATCTTGACACTAAACTTCTATAACAGATGGTGCAAAAATGTGTTCAACAGATGAATACCCAATATCTTTTTTTTTTACATGTGCAACTTGAAATTTACACACACAACTACTCGCCGTAAAACTGCAAAAAAAAAGGACACCTTCAGTCATTTTTTATAGAAAATCTTGAAATAGATAATTGTTGTTTCAGTGTAAAATAATGTCATGTGAAACTGACACTATATTATAATATACAGATCAAGCAAGATCCAGTAAAAGTAGTTTGGTAAGAAAATTAAATTCTGCACATCTTAGATCTTCAATCAGCTTATAAAATTTCACCAAAAGAAAACATATTTTGAAGAATATAGCAATTTCAGAAAGCAATCCTTTTAGGAAAAGATTGTAGTCCGACGATAAAGCAATAGCATCTAAATCTGTGAAAAGAAACATAGTGCTAAACCCAGCTTACAACACAATATCACACGGAAGCACGCACACTAAGCCAAGAATGCAATCATTGTTTTTTTTTTCACTACCCAAACTTACAAGCAAACATGCTAATGACTCGATTATTTGATTTGGACGTAAAAATAAAAACAACTATAGCTATTTAAAAATCTTGGAACACAAAACTACAGTTTTTTTCGGCCAAAAACAAAAGGACGTTGTTTAAAGTTGGAATCTATATGTGAAAGTTACACCATGCTATAAGGATCAAGATGTACCGGAAACCCGAGCTCCAATGATCGTGCTCATCTAAAACAACTGAAAAAATAGTTAGATGTTTTAAAAAAATATTGAATTTTTTCAGATGTAGCCAATCGTGTATTCCACAACCATGCAAAAAAAGAACTTTAAATACTTCGTATTCTAAGCTACACAAAAATAACGAAGCTGATAAAATTTGAAGATTTGAAAATATGCATAATCAGATCCACACTTTTGTCATTTTTGTGTAGCTCAGAATACAAAAAATTGGAGTTGATTTTTTTGCATGATTGTGGGATACACCATTCCCTACGTCCGGTATTTTTTCCATTATTTTTAAAAATTCACAAATTTTTAATTGCATAAGCAGGATCATTAAAACTGGGGAGGAGCACCAAATGTCCACTCTAGAAAAACACCATAGTTTCATTAAAGTAAAAAGTTCTACTATCATTTTTTTTCGCCAGAAACATCTAAGACAAAGACTGGCAAGGAAAAAAAAGGCAGAAAGAATCAAACCAAACCACACAAGAGACATCGCCCACGGGAATCAGAATCAGATCCGCTCGACGTTTGCGAACGCCGGTGGAGTTTCTTGTCGAGAGAAGCGTTTCGGTTTCCTCCTCCTCTCTTCCGTTTGGCTCAAGCGTGCTGCCACCGGAGTCTGCGCCAACTGTCTCCGAACTTCAGTTATCAGTTTCCGAAACGCTGGCACCGGCGGCTCCACCTACCACTGACCACCGTCACGTCCACGCGGGGCCCGGTGGTCGCCGGCCCCAGCAGTCAGCAGTCTCCCGGGGAATTTTTGACGCTGCGCTCAGGGGGACCGATGGCGGCTCCGGGGGACGAGAATGGAGGCGGCGCGGTGGATCCGGATGCTGACATCGAGGCCCCTCTCATCTCCTCCGGCTCGTCATTCCAGGACGCGGCGCGCGAGGTGGACGGCGGCGAGGAGGAGGAGGCGCAGCAGCAGCGGCGGGCTCGGTGGCGGTTCCTCTCCTCCTTCGGCCGCCTGCGGTCCAACTTCACCTCCCAGGTCGCGCTCGTCGGCACCGACGTCTGCCCCATCGAGAGCCTCGACTACGAGTACGCGCTACGCCCCTCCCTCCTCCCTCCCCCCCGATCTCAGGCGCGATTCCCTGCTTTGCTTTTTTCAATCCGTCGGCTGCGCGCAGGTTGATCGAGAACGACGTGTTCAAGCAGGACTGGAGGGCGCGGGGGCGGACCCACATCCTGCGCTACCTCGCGCTCAAGTGGGCCCTCTGCTTCCTCGTCGGGGCGCTCACCGCCGCCGCCGCCTTCCTCGCCAACCTCGGCGTCGAGAACGTCGCCGGCGTCAAGTTCGTCGTCACCTCCACCCTCATGTTAGAGCGCAGGTAATTAAGCAGCAGCACTCGACACTCTTCCAGCACTTCTGTCGAGCTGATCGCGATTCAGGCAGGCGATCAATTTGGTTTTTGACTCCTGATTGACTCGGTCAGGTTTGAATCGGCCTTTGCGGTGTTCCTGGTGTCAAATTTCCTGCTCACCATGTTCGCCACGGCGCTGACCGTGTACGTGGCGCCGGCGGCGGCTGGCTCCGGCATCCCAGAGGTGAAGGCCTACTTGAACGGCGTCGATGCCCCCAACATATTTTGTCTCAAGACTCTGCTGGTCAAGGTACAACAGTTCATTTCGCCTTCATTCGTGGTGTTTCATGAAACTGAACTTGGAAGCAATCCTTTAGTTTCGCTATAATCAACTACTAGTTGGCTTTTAGGTAACTTGAAGCAATGAACTGCTCGATTGGTTTCTTCATCTGTGACTGTGGTAGTACTGTAGCAGATATATTTCTAATCTTCCTGTCAGACATTTGAACTGGATCTGCAATAGTGCTGTTTTCTTGTCCTTGATCTGTATTTATTCTCCATCACGTCAGAGATGATTTACACAGTTGGAGTGTTGGATTTGATCAGATCTCTGTGGGCTAACAATTTATATCAGTAGAAATATGTTGATATAATATGCCCTTGCTAAGTGTTTATTTTCTAGAAACGTCCCTGCAAAGTTATATTCTGTAAACGCTTCTCACTTGTTGTAAACTTGTGATTGTTCAGATCCATTTGTGGTCATTTAAAACATTTCCATTCCAATAAGCTCCCCTGCATATTTCATCTCCCTTTTATTTATTAATCAAATTGTTTCTGCTCTTTCCTCTTCTAGTAATATACCTGAATTTCTTATTTTCTGATTTTGGGCAGATTGTTGGATGCATTGCTGCAGTATCATCATCACTGCATGTGGGAAAAGCTGGTCCTTTGGTACACACAGGTGCATGCATTGCATCAATTCTTGGGCAAGGTGGTTCACGGAAATATCGCATGACATGTAAATGGCTGAGGTACTTCAAGAATGATAGGGATCGGAGGGACCTTGTCACTTGTGGTGCTGGTGCTGGTATTGCTGGTGCTTTCAGGGCTCCAGTTGCTGGAGTCCTTTTTGCTCTGGAAACAGTGTCTTCACGGTAAAAACTTTTCTTTTACAGTTTACTTGAAATAGTGATACTTACCTCGATGGATGGTCTTATTTCATTATTTATTGATTAAGACAAGAATAATGTCCGGACGATCAGAATTGTAGGAGATCATTTTGCCTAAGTTCAGTTAACAATAGGTTATGTGCTTAAAGTAGTACACAAGATGTCCATGACATTCCTCAAGTCCGCGTCTTTTTTATTGTTAAAGAAAAGGCTGCACCACCTAAGTTCAGTTAACAAAGTCCGCGTCTTTTTTATTGTTAAGGAAAAGGCTGCACCACCTAGTGCCAAAACTTTAAACCCGACACATAATTTAAGATATTAGAAAATCTCATAACAAATGATAGCTTCACCATCTGCCACCTTTTATATTAAATAGTTTGTCCGTTTTTTACTGCTTCCTCCTTAAGCTAGGATTGTCTGAAGTTTTGAATCATCATTTACTTTCCTGACCAAATCTTACCAGAATTTCAGAAAATTGTTAGAGCAAGGGAGCGTAGCGTGCAAGATAAATATGTCCTTTCACTTTCAAAAAATATAAATATTTCATTTATGCTTACCCCTTGAAATGAAATATATCTCTAAGGCCTCCTACAACATGGTACCCGTATGCAAAGTTATGTATAAAAATAAAATACTAGTGGACTATCCTTTTTTGCAGGTGGAGGAGTGCCCTACTCTGGCGAGCTTTTTTCACAACAGCAATCGTTGCTGTTGTGCTTAGGGCATTAATAGACGTCTGTAAAAGTGGCAGATGTGGCTTGTTTGGGAAAGGTGGTCTTATAATGTTTGATGTGACTTCGGGTTACGTCAACTATCATGTGGTTGATTTACCCCCCGTAATCACTCTAGCTGTCCTTGGAGGAGTACTTGGGAGCTTGTACAACCTCTTCCTCGACAAGGTTCTTCGTCTTTACAATATTATCAACGGGTATGTACCAACTTAATGTTTATGGTCTTCACATTCATAATTATAGCTTGCACCTATGCCCTTTGGTAAATCTTAGTAGTCCTAAATACATCTTTGCTTTATTTATAAAGCGGGGCGAAAGCCTATTTCGAGGAGTCCTAAATACATCACTTCCTTTTACTATTATCTCCTATCAATTGTGAGAACTAGTTCATAAATCATAACAATGGCATTGTGCATGTACTGGTCCTTCTCAATGATACTTAATTGCAGTTTTCATTTAGACTCGATTTCTCCATTCAAAGTGCTAACATTTTCCCCAGCTTAACTTCTTTCCCAATCTCTTCAATTTACTCTCAGGAAAGGGCAAACCTACAAACTACTCCTAGCTGCAACAGTCACCATCTGTACGTCATGTTGTCTCTTTGGTTTGCCATGGGTCGCTGCTTGCAAACCTTGTCCTGCTGACTCCGAAGAAGCTTGTCCATCAATAGGGAGATCCGGAAATTTCAAGAAGTTCCAGTGTCCAATGGGTCAATACAATGACTTGGCTAGCCTGCTCTTCAACACCAATGATGATACTATTAGAAACCTCTACAGTTCGGGCACCGATCATGAGTTCCATCTCTCTTCTATGCTTTTGTTCTTTTTGGCATCATATTTTCTGGGCATCTTCAGCTATGGACTTGCTTTACCATCTGGCCTTTTCGTGCCACTTATTTTAACTGGTGCAGCTTATGGTCGTCTGGTTGGGATGTTGATTGGGTCAGAATCAACTTTAGATCATGGTCTTTTTGCAGTTCTGGGTTCTGCTGCCCTTCTAGGTGGATCAATGAGAATGACTGTCTCAGTTTGTGTTGTCATCCTAGAACTGACAAACAATCTGCTCATGCTTCCTCTGGTTATGCTGGTCCTTATCATATCAAAGACAGTGGCAGATGCTTTTAATGCGAATGTCTATGATTTGCTTGTTAAATTGAAAGGTTTTCCCTTTCTTGAAGGGCATGCTGAACCCTACATGAGGCAATTGTCAGTTAGTGATGTTGTAACTGGTCCTCTACAGACATTCAGTGGCATAGAGAAGGTTAGCCGTATTGTGCATATCTTGCAGACAACCGGTCATAATGGTTTCCCTGTGGTAGACGAGCCACCATTTTCAGATACTCCCGAGTTATATGGTCTTGTTCTTCGAGCCCACCTGCTTGTTCTATTGAGGAAGAAAGATTTTGTCAGTAGTTGCACAACTTCAGCATCAGATGCTTCAAAGCATTTCTCACCTGATGATTTTGCTAAACGTGGTTCAGGAAAACATGACAGAATTGAGGACATTGAATTAACTGCAGATGAAATGGAAATGTTTGTAGACTTGCATCCATTCACAAACACATCTCCTTATACTGTGGTTGAGACTATGTCTTTGGCTAAGGCTCTTATACTTTTTCGTGAAGTTGGATTGAGACACCTTTTGGTTCTTCCAAAATCTTCCAAGGTTAGCGACGTGTTTACATTTCATTTATCACAGCGTTTAAGGCTTTCAAGTATTGCTTCGTAAATCTACTTTGTACCTCTTTGTTATTGATTCTCGTGCTTGTCTTGAGAAGTCTAGCTGACTAGCACCTATGTTGCAATCATCATGTGTTTCACTGGCAAATTACGTTTAACCCTGGCTAGTTCTGACAGTAACCATGATAATTTGTCATACAGGGTCGCAAAATGCATGTAGAATAAATATTAGAATTATATTTTGTACTGCAGGCACGTGTATTCTTTATTTGAAATTATATTCTCTTTGTTCTGATGATTAGCGTTGATAAACTCTGTACCATTTAATTTCTGTCAATGCAGAGGTCGCCTGTCGTTGGCATATTAACACGTCACGACTTAATGCCTGAGCACGTATTGGGTCTTCATCCTTGCCTGTTCAAGAGCAGATGGAAGAAGGTGCGATTTGGCAAGTCAGCTTTCACGAACTTCTTTTGTCACTAGCGCTAGCGACCGAAAATTTAGAGAAGTTGCCAATTGACCGCTGTACTGGTATCGGTATCGGGACGCCGCTCTATGTTCCATCATATCATTGTCGACAAGGTTTCTTTGAAGAAACACCATGTAGAGATTCCTTGAATAGTTTGAGACCAGCCATCAAAACGATGAGGATCATTGGATCAACACTGTTAAAAAAGGATATTGGATGATGACCACCGAATATAGTTCCCCTCTAGCATATCGATCAAGCTAGTTGTACTATATTTGCAGTAGCATGTGGTGTCAAATGAGACATGGCAATGTATGTTGCTCAGGAGAGATGCCCTGAAAAAAACACATACACATGAAGATATGCTGGACAGGGGTTTCTGGTGCAGGCGGCAACGAGATCCATTGTATATTGCTCATGAGAGATGCCCTGAAAAACAAATACATGAGACAAGTTCGACTGAGAGTTTTCCGGTGCAAGCAGCAATGGGATCTGTTTAGGATAAGCTGTTTCTGATGGTTCGTCATAGATCTGATCTCCAGCAAGTAGCCTGCACATTACGATCACTAGACTTGTACATGATTTGTATGGTAGAATTGAGTTAGTGCTACAGCAAACTGTTAGTACCGGTGATTGCTAGATTAATGGCGAAAATATCAATAGCTGGTACTAGAGCGAAAGCTGGGAACTGGGAGCAAACGAACGAACGAGCAACAAGCTAAAGCGTAATGTATTTTTGGGCTGCCACAGCACCCATACCCAAATGATTTCACTCAATGTTCTCAATTTGCAAGGTTTTAGGAATGTTGGGGATTAAATTGGTTCAAGATCCCACTGCCATCTCGCATTGTCATCTGCTACAAGCTTGAGATTGAATATCACTGTGTTTGTAACAGTCGATTTGCCCAACAGTATGTCATAAAAGCTCATGCTTTCCATGTGAAAAAAAGAGTCGATAATGAGTATACGTTTTAAAACAATCTACCTGAAAAAAATACACAACCGTCTCCACGCCTACTAGTCCCGAAATATCCCACCGCCCAGCACCTCTCGGACCCGGAGAACCTCGTCGGGGTATTGGGAAAAATTAGAGAAGCTGTCTCTGGATGTTACATACGGAGGCGAATTTGAAATTTCGAGGGGAGGGCGATTCCATGGCGATTCCGTCCCTCGGGTGAATCCCGCCATCACCGCCCTCCCTCCCGTGGGTCATGGCTGCGCCGGCTGGTGTTGCTCCCCCCGCGACGGTGTGGGACCCGGATTCCATTCGCGGCCGCCGTTGGGCCGACGTCGCCGATGAGCTTGATGCGGCGGAGGAGGAGCGATTGGGGATGGAGCGGCGCTGCTCATCCCCGGCTCTCCCCACCCTCGGCGACTTCTTGGCGGTGGCAAGGAGGTCTCCTGCCCGGTGGCGCATCCCGACCCCGAGGCGTGGCGCAGGAGGTTCGCCGGCGCAACGGTCTCAGCCGCCCAGACCCTCTCCAAATCGCCCGCTGGTTGCTGGTGGACCCCGTGCGGGGCCTACTGGCGCTGGTCTGGTCCGAGTGGCTGCTGCGGAGTGGAGCTCTGCGGCGGCGCTCCAGCCGGACCTGGCGCAGGCGACCGGCGGTGCGGTGAGGTTGCCCGCGGGGCAGAGGTCGATGGCGGCGTCGCGTCCGGAGCCGGCCATCTCGCTCCCGTCCCTGTTGGGCCAAGGACCGGCCTCCCCGGTTAACCCTAGGCCCACAGGAGGGATTCTTGGCCCACCTGGCGTAGGCGACCGGCGGTGCGGTGAGGTTGCCCGCGGGGCAGAGGTCGATGGCGGTGTCGCGTCCGGAGCCGGCCAGCTCGCTCCCGTCCCTGTTGGGTCGAGGACCGGCCTCCCCGGCTAACCCTAGGCCCACAGGGGTGATTCTAGGCCCAAAGCCCATTGTGGCCTGGCGCAGCCAGGACGTCCGGGCATGTCTTGGGCCGGGATGTAGCAAGGCCTCTGGGTCCATCCAACACAGCGAGGTCTCCCCCAGCGCGTCCAGGCAGGGCCCGACGAAGTCCATTGGGCCAGATTCGGCCTGGCTATGGATCCACAGAGGGGCATCGGACTTAACCCTAGCTTGCGCCGCATCGCCCCAGCAAATTAGGAAGCACCGCTGGTCCGCCCGCCGCATCGTCGTCTCCAAGCCGCCGGCGCCTCTTCTGCTCTCCTTCACCGCCGCGGTCATGAAGCGTCGCCGGAGCCAGAGCCCGTCGCCGCGACACCGTGCGGCCTCGCCCCCTCGCCTCCGTGCGGCCTCGCCCCCTCGCCTCCATGCGACCTCGCCCCCTCGCGCCCGTGCTTCCCCTCCGCCTCGTGATCCGGTGGCCGCATACCGGCCGCCGCCTCGGAGGTCACCGCCCCGCCGTTCCCGCTCCCCGGATGCCCGGCCTCGTGGGAACCGCGGCGTCCCTCCTGCCCGTAGTCCTCACAGGCCGAGGTCCCCGCCCCGCCGTGGTGCCTCGCTGGACTGGCAGCGTAGGGAGGCGACCTTGCGGGCGGAGCTGTACAAGCGCCAGAAGGACGGAGGCCGCTTATAGATGCAACTGGTCCGGTTCGGCCCGTTGAACCTCTGGCCCGGACCTCGATTTTGTTCCCAATAGGATAAGGGGTCGACCCACGGAAAAATAGGTCCATAGTGAACCTGATCCTTTCGACCCTAGGTTCGAACCGCACCTCCACCTCTGCTCAGACGGACGCCACCGCCGCCCCTTGAGCGTCCTGCCGATCCCCTCATGCACCGACATCGACGCCGCGCGGCTGCGCCACGCCAGCTCGTGCGGAGGCACCATCACCACCTTGCCGTTGCCGGTGTCGTCGTCGTCGTTGCCGTCGAGCTCCCACATGCCGGCGTGGTGGTCCCTGTACTCGACCCCGAGGATCTTCTGCCAGTCCGGTATGCTCATCGGCACCGACCTCGTCGCGGCGTTGGTGGCGGCGCGGTCCAGCGGCATGGACTTCCGGCCTGCGGCGCCGCGGGCGGGCGACGGGATCGTGCGGGCACGGACGAGCTCGGCGGGGACGGAGTCCACCATGCCAGCGGCGGCGCCGAACGAACCCCAGACGTCCGACTCGTCGAACTCGTCCTCCGCGCCGCCTGGGCTGCCCCGCGCCGCCGCGCTGCGGGACGGCGCGAACATCCGGTACGCGTGCTTCGTGGCCAACAGTAGACGCCGTCAGAGTAGGGCAGCAGAGCAACACCCAACAGTAGACGCCGTCAGAGTAGGGCCGAACCTATAGGGTACCCTTTACCCCATTAGAAGAGGTGCGGGTTGACCCTTGGACCTGGAATTTTGCTAGAGGTGCGCAGGTCCAATAACAGGTCCGAACCGGACCGGACCCATTGCATCTATAAGGCCGCTCACTGGCTGTGGGAGGTTCTTGGCGCAACGACAGGGGTCGCTCTCCTCCACGCTGGGAGCCGACCATCACCTCTCGGGCCGGTCCTGTTCAAGCAGTGAGCAAGAAAAAGAAAAAGACTAAGAAGAAGAAGAAGCCGGCAACTGCCGCGACCGTGGGCGAAATTCAGCCAAGTGTTGCTGCGGCCAAGACACCGGCAGCGGCCCGTGAGGCGGTAGGGCGCCCTGTGCCGTCCGTCCTCGAGTTCTACGGACACGGCATTGACGCCGGCTTCTACTATGTGGACACGGGAGGTATCAAGCTGGCCTCTCCGGCTCACTTGGCCGTGGTGACCGTGCTTCCCGAGCAGGACTTGGACCCGTCGGTGGTGATCTCGGCTGAGACCATACGCTCCGAGCTTGAGGGCTTGGAGCGTGGGTGGTCTTGGGTGGTCAGGGAGCGCTCTCCGACTGAGTTTTCGGTGGCATTCCCCACTGCTGAGCTCCTCGCCCACATGTCTTGGAGCGCTACCATCACCCTTCCGCTGCACAACATCCGTGTCTCCATCAGGCCCTCCGACATCGACCCGGACGCGTCGCCACCCCTTGCTGAGGCGTGGGTCCGGATTCACGGGATCCCCTCTGAGCTGCGGAAGGAGGTGGCCTTCGTGGCGCTGATCTCCCAGGCCGTTGGCCGCTTTGAGGAGGTGGACGTGAGCTCCCTGCCAGGGGATGGCCCCGTTCGGGTCCGGGTCAAGGCACCGGACCCCGCCAAGCTCAACATCCCCCTGCCCACCTTCTACTTCGACGGGGTAGGCAGGACCCTGGTGGTTGAGCTGGAGTCTGAGGTGGACCGGCCGAGGTCTACTTCCCGACGTGCCAGACGATCGCCGTCCCCTCGCCGCAGCCCTTCCGACGACGAGGAGGGGGACACTTCGGAGGACGACCCGTCTGACGGTGACGTTCCCCGTGCCACGGATGCCCTCCCACCTCCTGCGACCTCTGCTCCATCTTCTGCAGCTGCGCCTTCATCAGAGGTGGCTTCTCTAGCAGGCTCCCAGGTTCAGGCATCTTCGCTTGGACTGTGTCCTCCAGCGTCGGCCACTCTCTCCAAGAGTGCGCCGGCGAAGCTGGGGAGGACCGACGACGCTCGCACCTTCCTCCCCGCCCCACCACCGTCCTTCGGGTTCCCGCTCTCACAGTACGGTTCCAACCTCTGTGAGGGGCCGGGTTCCATGGACCTCTCCGGCCTCGTCTCGATGGCCTTGGGGATTCAGTCCTCTCCTCAGGCGGAGGTGGAGGACTCCGAGGACTCGACGAGTGTGGGGTTGAAGGTCTTGGCCCCTGACTCCCCGCGCTCCCCAGGCGTGGTCTGCTACACCCGTTCTCCAGGCACCCCGGCAGCACCAGTCCTGGAGCCAGTCACGATCTTCCCCGACACCCCTGTGGCTGGCACCAGGGGGCGCCCTAGGCGCCACCGGTCTTCCCCTCCTGCCCCTGGCACTCGCCGCCATAGCGCGCGCTTGGCGAGGGCTAGGACGGGAGGCGAGGCGGTGGAGCCTACTATCACGATGGTGGTGACACGCCATCGTGAGGCGCTCGACAGTGGGACTAGTATGTCTCGACCTACACCCACCCCTACTCCCCCCTCTCCTCCTTCTGGTTCCCGTTTTTCGGTTCTCGATTCTGTCCCGCTGTCTCATCTAGCTCAGGTTGCGGGGGACTGTGACATTATTTTCCGTGGAGAGCGAGGGCCTCGCCTTGAGCAGATTGCGGCCATCAAGGCTAAGGAGGTCTATGAGGGGGCCCTAGCGGCAGCTCGTGCTTAGGCGGAGCATGAGCGGCAGGGGCCCCCGGCTCCCGCTGGACCTGTGTAGGAGGCACAAGGGTCCGGCAGTGGAGCCCCTCCTAGGCATGAGGATGCCACAGTTGCTGTGCCTTCTTCCCAGCGTGGGAAAAGGCGTGGGAGGCCCCCTAAGTCAATGTCCCGGCCCTCGACCTCTGGTAGGGCCCAATTGGTCCCCCTTAAGGGGACCAACCCTGACATTGTTTCTCAATGAGTGTCCTCATATTCATTTGGAACATGAGGGGGTTTGGGCAGGAGGGTCGACGCCGCCAGTTGATCAACTATCTTAGAGAAGAAGATGTGGACATTGTGGGATTGCAAGAGACGATTCGTCAAGACTTCTCGATCGCGGAGCTGGAAAGCCTTAGTCGCCACAAGTTCCCGTGGCATTGGCTTCCGACAACGGGTCACTCAGGGGGCATCCTCCTTGGTGCCAAGGAGGATACCTTTGAGATAGAAGATATGGACCGCAGGGAGTTCTTTGTGAGAATGTTGCTCACCCATAGACGATCGAACCTTCGTTGGGAGGTGATTATTGTCTATGGCCCCGCGGATCACAGGAGGTCCACAGAGTTCTTAGCTGAGCTCAGGTCAAAGGTGGAGCGATGCCACACCCCTGTAGTGGTGGCGGGTGATTTTAATCTTATTCGCTCCCCTGATGACAAGAGCTCAGATAATGTGGACCTCCCTAGGATGCGCATGTTCAACGACTGGATTGCTGACCTGGCGCTACGAGAGATCACTCGAGTTGGGGCGCGTTATACGTGGTCCAACAACCAGGCTGTCCCGATCCGGAGTGTGCTTGATCGAGTTTTAGTGTCGGTGGAATGGGAAGTGGCTTTTCCTCCGTGCTCGCTTCGTGCGATTACTAGGATTGGCTCAGATCATTCCCCCCTCCTCCTTTCTTCCGGAGGAGGGGCCACGCCGAGGTCGAACCGCTTCCACTTTGAGGACTTCTAGCTTAGTCATCCGGGCTTTGTGGAAGCAGTTCGCCAGAAGTGGGACTTGGCGGTCGCGACTCCCCCCCGCGCCTATAATGCGGTTGACATTTGGCACCATTGTGCTAAGGTCGTGCGCCAATTTATGCGTGGGTGGGGCGCGAACTTAGGCGCTGAGGTGCGAAAGAATAAGGCGGACATCCTCGGCCAGATTCAGATGCTCGATGTGGTGGCTGACTCGACAGGCTTGTCCGCTGATGGTTGGTTGCAGCGGTATGCTTTGGAGAACTCCTTGATGGAGATCTACAAAGGCGAGGAGATATTCTGGCGACAGCGTAGTCGTCAGAATTGGATTCTTCGTGGAGATGCGAATACAACATACTTCCATGCCATTGCCAATGGCCGCCGTCGTAGGTGCTCTATCCCGTGTTTATGGGCGGATGGCCTCCTATTAGAGGAGGCCCAGGAGCTATCCTCCCACATATACTCCTTCTATAAGGAGTTATTTACGGAGGGGCCCCGGACGGGGGTAGCGTTGGCAGCACACTTCTGGCCCTTAGGGGCGTTAGTCTCGGCTGATGAGAATAGGGAGCTTAATATCCCTTTCAGCCCTGAGGAGGTGCGCAGAGCCATAATGGGGATGAAGGCCAACTCGGCCCAGGGTCCGGATGGCCTTCCTGTCTCCTTCTTCCAGAAATTCTGGGAGGTTATTGAGGTGGTGATTATGCCGATGTTCCAGGAGTTCTATACTGGGACACTGGTTATGTCTCGCCTCAATTTTGGGGTGATTACCCTAATCCCTAAAGTTGTAGGGGCCACAGATGTTCGTCAGTTTAGGCCGATCACGGTGATCAATGTCATCTAGAGACTGATTGCCAAAGTGTGTGCTACACGCTTGGCGCCAGTGGTGGAGCGCCTTGCTCACCCACACCAGTTCGCCTTTCTCAAGGGACGATTTATCCATGAAGGGATTCTGGCTCTTCATGAGGTGGTTCATGAGGTCAAGGCTAGACATCTTAAGGGTGTCTTCCTTAAGCTAGATTTCCAGAAGGCATATGATCGTTTGGACTGGGCTTTTCTCCGCTAGATCCTCGAGCGTCGTGGGTTCGATGAGCGCTTCATATGCTGGGTGATGCAGATCGTCATGTCTGGGAACACAACCATAAACATCAATGGGGAAATTAGTCCTTACTTTAGGTCTTCGTGTGGGGTGAGGCAAGGGGGCCCAATCTCCCCCTTCTCTTCGACCTTGCCGGCGACGCCTTGGCGGCTATCTTGGACAAAGCCAAGACGGCCGGCCACATCTCTGGTGTGGTTGGACACCTTATTCCTGGAGGTGGGATCACCCACCTCCAATATGCGGACGATACCATGATCATGGTGGAGGGGTCGGAACTTGACATTGTTAATCTCAAGTTCCTTCTCCTCTGCTTTGAGGCCATGTCTGGCCTCAAGATTAACTTCGACAAGAGCGAAGTCATGATCATGGGGTTCCCTCCTGATGAGCAACAGCGGATAGCGGACAAACTAAATTGCAAGTTATCCATCTTCCCTGTTACTTATCTTGGGATGCCCCTTAGTGACTCTAGGATCCTTATTAAGGACCTAGAGCCGGTTACCCAGCGTGTCAAGGCTAAGGCAGAGCCTTGGCAAGGGCGGTTCACATCTAAGGCGAGCAAAACAGTCCTGATTGACGCCTGTCTCTCTAGTCTGCCGATGTACCTGATGGGAGTTTATATACTCCCAGAAGGCACGCACGTTACCTTTGACAGGGAACTCTCACGCTTCTTCTGGCAGGCGGCCAATGGGCGTCAGAAGTACCACATGGTCAAATGGGCGGATGTGTGCGCCCCCAAAGATATGGGGGGCATAGGTATCTTATCATCTCGGAAGATGAACGTGGCGCTCATGCTACGATGGGTATGGCGGATACTTAGAGAGGAGGGGGGGCTATGGCTGCAACTTATCAAAGCGAAGTACCTGCAGGGCCGCCCCCTCCTTTCTTGTGACCGTCAGGAGGGATCACAATTTTGGTGATCCATGGTAATGGAGATTAGGAAGGGTGTATGCTTCTCCATTGGTAATGGAGAGGGCACCCTCTTTTGGCTGGACCCATGGCTTGGCGGGAGCCCGCTACAGCATAGGTTCCCCTCTCTGTTTGCTATCTGCGCGGACCCAATGCAGCTGGTGGGCGCGGTGATACTCATTGGGAATTGGAACATCACGTTCCGACGAACATTTTGTATTGCCGAGGCTACAGCCTGGGCGGAGTTACGGAGTTTACTTCCGGAGGCGCTGCCGGGTGGCCGAGACCTCATGTCATGGCACTTGGCGCCCTCTGGGACGTTCTCTGTAAAGTCGGCTTATCGGGGTCTTTTTAGTAACCCAGTTAGAGCTTGGGCCTCTCCTCTCTGGAAGGCTCCCTTACCGTTAAAAATCAAAATCTTCGTGTGGCAGCTTCTTAGGGACCGCCTCCCGTCAGGGGTGGAGGTACGCAAGCGACAGGGGCCGGGTGATGGGCTTTGTCCCATGTGTGGGATCCCCGAGACGGGAACCCACATCCTCTTCACCTGCCCCGCTGCCAGGTTTCTATGGAATTTCGTCCATGAGGCGCTTGGGCCTGCCTGGCAGGCCTCGGACCTTGGCGAGTTCTTAGAGATCTAGGTGAACCGTACCGGGGAGAGGCGACGCCTCTTCTAGTTGGTATTTGCCGCGTTGACGTGGACCTTATGGACAATTCGCAATAAGATGGTGATCGAGCGGATCTTTCTCCGACGTGCTTCTGACTCGATGTTTACCTTTCTGGCTTTCTTGCAGCAGTGGCACCCGTTGTCTAGGCAGCGGGACAGGGGGCAGCTGGATGACATGCTCGATAGACTTGTGGAGACCGCTCGGCGCATCTCGTCCACTACTTCCAGCTAGCGCCGGAGGGGCTTAGTTTTTGTTCTCGCTCTCTTTCTCTCCCTCCCCCTGATGTAACTCTCTCACCGCTCCCCCCCCCCCCCCCCCCCACCCACGTCTTGCTGCTTCTCCTTGGGCTTACTTGTGCTGTTGCCCCAGCATGCGGGTTCTTTTCCCGCCCTTCCTTATGTTTGTAACTGTGTATGGACTTGCTTGACATGTTGCTTTATTTATAAAGCGGGGCGAAAGCCTGTTTCGTGGAGAACCTCGTCGGAGAAATCCTGCCCCGCCTCCCTCTCCACCGACCGAGAGGCTGCGGTATTGACGCACGTGTGCTCACGGTCATGCTCGAGCTGACCCTCACGGCCGCCGTGACCGTTATTTCGACGAGGAGATGTCCTGCGCCGCCGTCGATCACACATCCATCCCCATCCGTTTTTGTACGAGCAGTGGTCACCCGTGCGTGCTCGGTCGGCGCCGTTGCTCCGGCGCGTGGTGAGCAACTCCATATCGGAGCGGACGTGGAGGCATGCGGCCGCACCCTAGCCGTGCGGGACCCTAGCCTCGTCTTTAGAGTTGTGCTTCATCCGGAGTGACAAGAGGAAGTTGGTGGCAGCGGTGGTCGGCGGCGATGATTTTTGTCGTCGCCTAGGCAGGATCGCGACATTGGTGTGGGGATGGAGTTTGGAGCGGCGGCACTTTTTGTGGGTGTCGGGTTGGGTCACTCGGGTGGCTGGTTCGGTGTGCGGCCCCGGGGTCAGTGTCCGTGCATTTTAGGCTGTAGCCGGAGGCCCGGAGCGGTGGCTTCGGGTCCTTGTGTTTTAGGGTGTCTGCTATGTTTGCTTGGGCGGCAGAGCGGACAGCTCGGCTGGTGTGTGGGCTCGAGTCGAGTGTGTGTGTCGTAGATGTATCGGTTTTCGCCCGGTTTTCTACAATTAACCGGCGAACTCTCTTCTTCTTAATCAATAGAACGGGGAGAAAAATTAACTCGTGTTTCAAAAAACAATGTTTTTTTTGTGCATGTCACATATTTACATTCATAATCATGTCCTTGTTGGTTATACGAAAGTATCTTGAATCATTTATGTGGTAGCTTTAAAACTAGAACTTACACTATAGCTTAGGTCAATTATTCTATTTTTCTGAAATGGAGCTCATCCCCATCTTTAGTAGTTAAAAAAGATTGTTATTCCGAATCTGAAAAATAGATCATTATTGTGGTTCTTTTCCAATAGTTATAGCAGTATTTTCTGAAATCTGTAGTAGATCCCGAGGATGTTTGGACGCACAAGTTGTGGGGATCAAGTAATCAATCTTCATATTCTATGCGGTGTGCGGTGCTTGCTGGCAAGGGGTACATTTCTAGCAGGGTGAAGTTCTCGGAGAAGCTGGCTGCTGCTACAGGTGTGTTCTTTGTCCTAGAAAAGTCTATATATACACTTGTCAAAGAAACCAAAGAATTCTCCGAGTCGTTGCTATACTTTCTTGCACTGTAATTAGATGGCTGCTATTATTGCTTCAACTGCTATTGTCGTTAGTTGGACATAGGCGGTATATCAGCACATGTGTATTTTACTGTGGTTTTGATTGGCTATTGCACGATCAGTTGGTGGGCTACCCATATGGATATATGATTCGTCCAGCAGTGCAGCATTATAGTTGTTATGACAGTGATTCATGTGATCTAGAAATTAGGGTTTTGGGCGAATACAATTTATACTAAACGTTTATACTTCTTTGCTTCTTATTTTTTAGCATGTTATACTATTAATTATAAGTTTATAAGTTTATATTTGTTCGCATAGTTTAACCATATAACTAGCAATAATAATAAATATTAGTTTGTGTTATTTTTTTAGTGAATTCATTGAACATACTAAACTGTAACAAAGTTTGTTCTCGAACAATATTTTCTACAATACATGATCTATAAAATTTATAAGTATTCATGAAAAATATCTATAAAGAGTATGATCTGACAAATGTCTCAATATCATTTTCTAGGTATGATTAAGTAAACATCATTATAGAAACTTGTAGAGTGTTAAGTAAACCAATTACACTACTTTTTCCTGGTTAAAATGTCTAGAAAATACATCTATTCTTTAATTTTGCATGCAAGTAATGGATAATAAATAGTGATTACTATATAATATATCATTTTTTGTCCTTCTTTAAACGAAGCCCTGGGCAATCACTCTTTTTATCTTGTCTATGGACCGGCCCTGCTAGATATCTACTATGATCATGCTCATGTACAACTCGTAAGTGCTATAGTTGCCATTGCAATTTCTTCTGTCCAGACCCCATTATTATGAAAGAATGTGTTCACAAAGTCGTTTCTTGAAAATGGGTATTTCTTGTACCATGTGTAAAAAAGGAAAAAAAATGATTCGTGAAAAGCCCTATTCTATTATCAAGTTTTATCTTTTTTACACAAGCCACAAAAAATGTTGATTTTCCGTGAATCAACTTTGCGAACACATGATGGTAAGATATATGCGCGTACATGTTTTTGCAATTTTTGAAATTTCAAAACATGTTTAAAACCAATGGCGGATCCAGAAAAAAATTGGAGGATGGGCACCCTGCAACCAAAATGTCGCACCGCGGTTTTTTTTTGTCAAATAACCAGTATAAATAGTCAATCTATTCACAAATAATATGGGTAGTAAACAAATTTTCAAAAATTCTGGGTGGGCCCCACCCGGCCCACCCTCTAGGTACGCACCTGTTTAAAACGTATTTCAAATACCATATGCGTATGCACCCGGGAGCCAAAAAGTCACCCCGACCAGATCTATGTAAGAATCATGACTTTTTTTTATTACAAACGACACACAAATAATGTGTAAAGAAAATAATAGGACCCACACGAGAGCACACCCTAGCAAGAAAAAAGACACATGGAGGCTGGAGGAAGAGCAACAGAAGCGAAAAAGTTACGGTGAAAACTCGCGCACGTTTTGCTGTGAACGCATGAGCGAGATGTTGCAATGATTCTAAGCCTCTGTCGTAAATGTTGTTCAATGCTGCAAATATATATACGTGTGTTGTTTTTACCGGATATTTGCTTCTATCTTCACTGCATACTTGTATCTTTTTGCCGCATACTTATATCCTTTTTTTATTGTATCCATGTTTCAAAATGATGACATGGTTGTGTACAGTTTTGACCCACTCAGGAATAAAATGTTGCAATGATGCTACAATTCACAAAATATTTGGTACAATTGAGACTAGAACTCGAGTACCTACAAACAGTAACAACATGCTAGATAGGTATTGCATCACAACCGATCTCTATGAGCCTACAAATCAATTAGTCCCTCCGCTCCAAATTACAAGATGTTTTTGTATATTTTAATATGGACAACAAACACATTGAAACGCATCTATATAGTTGTGATTCAGGAAAAAGCTAAAAACAACTTATAATTCAGAACGAAGTGAGTACAATCTAACAAGAGACAACCCCCAACCAGTTGATCCAGTCGGTTGGCTTCAGCAAAGGTTTATTAATCTTCAACCGCTTCAATAAATAAATTCATTATTACCCTCATAAGGCCACCTCTGGTTTTTAGTATCATGTAAATTCCAAGCATGTGGTGTCTAGGATCCTCCACCCCTGCAATTTCATAGTGCACAGCTCCAGCATACACTTGCAGACCAATAAACCTGAGACAACAAGTTATTGTTTAGAGAAATTTGATGTGCAAGGAGTGAAACAACATATTGATAATAACTAATTAGTTTGGACACTGAAAACTAACCAAATCAATTCCATGACAAGGCGATAAACATCCTACCATAAGAGCATCTCCACCGGGGGGTCGCAATAGGGCCCCTAAAGCTCCATTACGGCCCCGGACAGAAAAACATGCCACACCGGGGGTCGTAAAGACTTTGTCCAGCCCGAAAACTGTCCGGCACCGCCAACAGGGCCTCCAAAGTTGGGGGCTGCCTTCGCGGTGCCGGACACTGTCCGGTCCGAGCCTCCGACAGATATGGCCCGCCCGTCAGCCACACGAAAACGAGCCGGCAGTCATTTCTGCTTCCACCCCTCCATCCTCTATTCCCTGCCCGGCGACTCGCGCTACCGCCGCCACCCTCGACATATCCATCTCCGCCGTCCCCATCTCCACCACCGATTGTCACCCCACAACCGTAACACTCGCCGCCGCCGCTCCCTGGCAAGGCCTGCCTTCTTTCTTCTCCGACGGAAACTCTTCCCTACCGGCGCGACGAGTAAGTCCCTCCCTACCGCCCGCAAGGTGTTCGGCTTTTTGCCGACAATCCTTTCTTTTATGATTTCCGACATTTTGATCCTTGATTAGGCTATGGACTCGGATGACGAAATAATGTTTCACCAAATGATGGAAGAGCAGACCGCACTTGAAATGGATGATCAAGAGAATGAAGAGGTCATCCGCATTCTTGTGGCGATGGTGCAGGCAGAGGAAGCCGAACCCAAACGCGGTGGATCTATGCCTGGGAAAAAGGCTAACACAAACCGGGACCGGGCGACGGGACATATGCTTTTGTTCAACGATTATTTTGCGCACCAGCCGGTAAACGATGAGGTTGCTTTTCGCCGGCGCTTCAGGATGAATAGAGGTTTGTTCCAGAGCATTGTGCATGGTGTGCGAGAGTATGATGAGTACTTTGAGCTTAAGAGTGACTGCACCGGACTTCTTGGTTTCTCATCTATTCAGAAGTGCTCGGTTGCTTTACGGTGTCTTGCATATGGGGCTCCCGCAGATTCTATGGTCGACTACTTCCGTATGGCTGAGTCGACAGTCAGTGAAGCCACTTACAGGTTTTGCAAGGCGGTGAATGCGGTGTTTGGACCCACGTATCTGAGGGAACTAAATGCTCAAGACAATGCTCGGCTCTTGGCAGTAGCTGAAGCAAGAGGTTTTCCAGGGATGCTCGGAAGCATTGACTAATGCATTGGAAGTGGAAGAATTGTCCATACGCTTGGCAGGGAATGTATAAAGGAGGACATCTTGGAGCATGCAGCGTTGTACTTGAAGCGGTGGCCGACTATGATACGTGGATTTGGCATGCTTTCTTTGGTATGGCCGGTGCTCACAACGATATCAACGTGTTGCAACGATCTCCGGTCTTTTCCAGGATTGCGAATGGTCAAGCTCCCGAGTGTAACTATGAGATCAATGGTCATCAGTATAACATGGGCTACTACCTAGTGGATGGCATCTATCCATCATATTCTACATTTGTGAAGACCATTCGCAATCCTGTTCCTCTGGCAAAGCAATATTTTCAAAGAAACAGGAAAGTGCTCGGAAAGATGTTGAGCGAGCATTCGGTGTGCTTCAAGCCCAGTTTGCGGTTGTCAGGTATCCTTCTCTAGCTTGGACAGTAGAACAAATGTGGGAGATCATGAATGCTTGCATTATTATGCATAATATGATCATCGAGAGTGAACGCGACCGTCCCGTGCTTTTGCCGCCCCGGCTTCCTCTTGACCATTATGTTCGGAACCCGTTTGATGGACAGGGGAACCTTGAACCCATAGTGCCAGGCCCCCTGCCAATTGCGGCGCAAAACTTCTCTGAATTTCTCGCGGTGCATCAGCGTATTCATGATGGAGTTGCGCACCAACAACTGCAAGATGATTTAGTGGCGCACCTGTGGGAGTGCCATGGCGGAGAGGACGGTGGCCTTGTTTGAAGCACATTTCATATTACAGGATTACAAAACTGTTTTGTTATAATAATAATTAGATTTTAACCCGTACCAACTATGCAGTTAATTTCCATATGTTTGAATCAATATTTGATTTTCCGAATTGTGTTTGGTGTCCGGCCGTTTAGGGGGTGTCGGTGGGGGAGGAGAAAAAAATGCCGGACATGTGTCTGGCACCCCGCAATTGGGCCTCCAAACGGGTGATGCCGTACACAATTTAGGCACCCTCAGTGGAGATGCTCTAAGCCACAAAGAAAACCATTAGCAAAGAATGCGTTTATAATTGTGTTGAAGTTTAGGTACGCATGCTAATGCTCTTTAACAACATACTTACCATGAAAGCGGAGTTATCCTTGAAGGACATAATAAATAACAGAACTGCATTGGATATAAAAGGAACATGTGAATTTCCTTGTTCATAAAGAGGTGCAGAACTGTCACTGGGAAATACGCATGTCGTCACTCACTACCGGAAAATCTATCATTGCCGTGTAGTCGGCTCTTTGCCGTGTGTATCATGTTTTGCGGAACACGGCAAAGACAGACTTTACCGTGCCGACCGGAAATACACACGGCAAAGTTTCGGTGCACGGTATCGTCCACGCAAACACACGGCAAAGAAATACACACGGCAAAGATCAGCAAAAACGCACGGCAAAGAAATACACACGGCAAAGACAAAGCAAAACACACGGCAAAGGTAGGTACACGGCAAAGAAAATGGAGCCAAACGGAAACGCAAACGGCGTGGTCGCAGCAGCTCTTTGCCGTGTGTTTGCACACGGCGCACGGCAAAGACCAAATTTTTTTTCAACTTTACTTTATCTACTTGTAACAACAGTATGACTATTCATGTAGCATAGTTTGTGATAAATTGTCCATATTTTACACATGAGTGTGTCTTGATAAGGCAAACAATTTTGCCAAAAATAGTTTTCAAAATATTTTTTATAAATATTATTTTCTATTTTTTAAGTGTCAAAAATGACATTTTATGTGAAACAAATACACAAAATATGGTGCAAAATGGCACCCATCTAAATTTCACACAAAGTAGACCATATTCTATGGACAATCCAGAAATACTAGGTATTTTCTCTGTTTCTACCTAATTTCGCCTATTTAAATGACTTTATGCAGATTTTTCGAAAGTAATTCAAATTTGAATTACAAGTGTGTTATAGTTTGCTCTGAAATTTTTTCAAAAATCATTTTAAGCTACATAAGTAGTGATTATGTCATAGATCGTCGATGGTTTTGAAAATTTTGACCCCTTTCGACGAATAGCCATGGTGGCCATTTTGACCTTTTTTTCAAAAAAAATCAAATAAAGTGATAAATTGCTCAAAAAATGAAATCCTTTGGCATGGAGCCCTTTTATGTGTAGTAGTTGATATAAAAAATAATAAACTTGAGTTTTGATAAAAAAAATTAAAAGAATGTTTCACAAAAAGGTCTATCGTCTATAAACATGTATATGTTTCAAAGCAAACGACCAAGATATGACCATTTCCATAGCATAGTTTGTGATAAAGTCCCCATATTTGGCACATATGTGTGCTTTGGTATGGGCAACAATGTTGCCGAACTGATTTTTTTCAAATTATTTGTATAAATATCATTTTCCATTTACTAAGTGTCGAAAATGACTTTTTTTGTGAAGCAAGTACAAAAAATATGGTGCAAAATGACACCCATCTAAATTTCACACAAAGTAGACCATATTCTATGGAAAATACCGAAATATTAGGAATTTTTTCTGTTTCTACCTAATTTCGCCTATTTAAATGACTTTATGCCGATTTTCCGAAAGTAATTTAAATTTGAACTACAAGTGTGTTATAGTTTGCTCTGAAATTTTTGCAAAAATCATTTTAAGGTACACAAGTAGTGATAATATCACAGGACCGTCGATCGTTTTGAAAAATTCGATCCCTTTCAACGAATATCCATGCTTGCCATTTGGATCGTTTTTTCGAAAAACTCAAAAAAAAATGAGTAAAACCTCAAAAAATGAAATCCTTTGGCATGGAGTCCTCTTATGTGTACTAGATGTTAGGAAAAATGATAAACTTCATTTTTTCGAATTGTAAGAAAAAATCCTTCACGAAAAGTTCTATCATCTATAAACATCTATAGGTTTCAAGTCAAACGACCAAGATACGACCATCCCCGTGACATAGTTTGTGATAATGTGCTCATATTTGGCACATAGGTGTATCTTGATATGATAAACAATGTTACCGAACAGAGTTTTTTCAAATTATTTTCATAAATATCATTTTTTATTTTCTAAGTGCCAAAATTGACTTTTTTTGTGAAGCAAGTACCAAAAATTTAGTGCAAAATGGCACCCATCAAATTTTCACACAAAGTAGTCCATATTTTATGGATAATACACAAATATTAGAAATTTTCTCCCTTTCTAACTATTTTTCACATTTAAATTTCTTTATGTCGATTTTCCGAAAGTAATTCAAATTTGAGCTGCAAGTGTGTGATAGTTTGCTCTGAAATTTTTGCAAAAATCATTTTAAGGTTCACAAGTAGTGGTTACATCACAGAACCGTCGATAGTTTTAAAAAATTTGATCCCTTTCAACGAATATCCATGCTCGCCATTTGGATCGTTTTTTCGAAAAAACTCAAAGAAAATGAATAGAACCTCAAAAAATGAAATCCTTTGGCATGGAGTCCTCTTATGTGTACTAGATGTTAGGAAAAATGATAAACTTCATTTTTTTGAATTGTAAGAAAATTCCTTCACGAAAAGTTCTATCATCTATAAACATCTATAGGTTTCAAGTCAAACGACCAAGATACGACCATCCCCGTGGCATAGTTTGTGATAATGTGCCCATATTTGGCACATAGGTGTATCTTGATATGATAAACAATGTTACCGAACAGAGTTTTTTCAAATTATTTTCATAAATATCATTTTTTATTTTCTAAGTGCCAAAATTGACTTTTTTTGTGAAGCAAGTACCAAATATTTAGTGCAAAATGGCACCCATCAAATTTTCACACAAAGTAGTCCATATTTTATGGATAATACACAAATATTAGGAATTTTCTCCCTTTCTACCTAATTTTCACATTTAAATGTCTTTATGTCGATTTTCCGAAAGTAATTCAAATTTGAACTGCAAGTGTGTGATAGTTTGCTCTGAAATTTTTGCAAAAATCATTTTAAGTTTCACAAGTAGTGGTTACATCACAGAACCGTCGATAGTTTTGTAAAATTTGATCCCTTTCAACGAATATCCATGCTCGCCATTTGGATCGTTTTTTCGAAAAACTCAAAGAAAATGAATAGAACCTCAAAAAATGAAATCCTTTGGCATGGAGTCCTCTTATGTGTACTACATGTTAGGAAAAATGGTAAACTTCATTTTTTTCGAATTGTAAGAAAAAATCCTTCACGATAAATATCATTTTTTTATTTTCTAAGTGCCAAAATTTAAAGAAAATGAATAGAACCTCAAAAAAAGAAATACTTTGGCATGGAGTCCTTTTATGTGTACTAGTTGTTAGGATAAATAATAAACTTGACTTGTTAGTAAAAATGATAAATTTTATTTTTAACAAACTTTCCACAAAAATGATTCACTAAAAGGAACGAAACAAAGAAAATAAGAAGGCAAAAAAAAAACACTCATTGCCGTGTGCTAAATCTTAACACACGGTAAAGACTACGCTTTTCTGATTGGCTGAGGCTGTTTCACGCGGATCACCAAACTGGACCGTTGGATCTAGCAGGATCCAACGGCCTAATCCTTCCCTTATCCATTCCCCTCTCCTCCTTCCCTTATCCCCCGTCTCCTCCTTCCCTTATCCATCCCGTGGCCGCATGTTCTCGCCGACATCCACCCACCACCACCGCGTGCGTGCTCGCGCTTGGAAGAAGGCTGTGGCAGGCGGCTTGGAAGAAGGCGACGCTCCTGGCTCGTTGCTTCTGGGCAAGGAGATGGTGGAGGCGAGCGAGCTCCGGCGGCGGAGCAAGCCAGGCGACCACGCGCGCCGCGACAGAGGGCGCCGTCCCGTGGAGGAGGCGCGCCAGATGCAGCGCCGTCCTTCAGAAGCACGCCGCCGTCCTCGCGTCCTCGACCGCGAGCCAGATGCAGCGCCGCCCTTCAGAAGCACGCCGCCGTCCTCGCGTCCTCGACCGTGCGCTAGATGCAGCGCCCTTCAGAAGCACGCCGCTGTCTTCGCATCCTCTAACGCGAGCTAGATGCAGCGCTGCCATCTTCATCGCCATCCTCGCCGCGTCGGACGCCGAGACGAGCCAGGAGCAGCGCCGCCGTCCTCGTCGCGCCGACGACCGCGTGCCAGGAGCAGCGCCGCCATCCTCATCGTGCCGACGACTGCGAGCCAGGAGGAGCACCGCCGTCTTTGTCGAGCAGCTCGACCCCGCTGCCGTCACGTTGGACGTCGTGGCGCGCCGTGGGGAGCCAAGAACACACCGCCGTCCTTGTCGAGCTTGCGGCGAGAACGCCACCGGAGGACGCCGGCCGGGCCGGCATGATTTTTTTAATAAAATTATGCCTCTTTGCCGTGTGCTTTTCAGGCTTTGCCGTGTGTGCCTGGCACACGGGAAAGATGAGCTCATGTGCGTGGAGCCTTTGCCGTGTGTTGTGTTTGGCACTCAGCAAAGAGGTTGCGCCGTTAACGGCCACACCTAACGATGATATGCTTTTCTTTGCCTTGCACCATGGATAAACACACGGCAAATGCTTTGCCGTGTTGTTTTTCCGAAAGCGCACGGCAAAATCCTTTACCGGCTCGTATTATGCCGTGTGGACTTTGCCATGCTGTTAGGCACGGCAAAGTCTTTGCCGTGTTCCGCAAGACCTTTGCTGTGTGATTTGGCCACACGGCAAAGATCTCGTTTCCGGTTGTGACTAAAATAGTGAAGAGATTTGCTACCTTCGGTTGAACCAATACGAATTTTACAGCACAAGTATAATTCATGTTCAGTTAAATTCATATGTAATTTGCAAGAAAAGAACAATTCCAAACAAGCATTTAGATTCTTCACATAAAATATCATGTACGGAAATAAATTTTCGTTGAGCTAAAAGAGCTTCTAACAAGTGGGTGCCTTTCACTCCTCGAATGATACCTATAGAATTGTTCGTCACAGAATTTCAAATGAGTCATACAAGGCACGAATCTGCCTTTTAGTAGTATCTAGAGAAATTAATCCCCTCTGTTATACTAAGCACAAGCTAAACATTATAGCTTGAGTTCCAAAACTCACCGAGCTGTATCCGAGCACACATATGGTCTGACTTTCCATTCCTTTCCAGTTCAGCTGCTAAAACACTCAGCTTGTAGAATATATATCCAAGAATTATATCCACGAAAAGGATTGGTACCAATTCACAGAGCTGGCAAAAACCAGCAATCATTAACAATGGGCCAGCAAAATAAAAATTTGCTGATAAGTTCTTTTCTATTTTTTCAGTGAACAACATAAAGATGAATTCAAAGTAGTAATATGCCCAAAACAGTTGAGAAAGAGCACGGGTATATGTCATATTCTGAGTATCTCCGGGAAGGTGAAAATTCGGCAAAGCTTCCTATTGGCTGACTCAGCAATGCTGTTTTCTATTGGCAGGTGGTGTAAATAATATTGAACTTCCCCTATTGACCGTTTTAGATACATGAAGATAACAAGAGCCTACAAGCTCCAATCCAGATGGAGAGAGAGGCCTTTGGAAACACATTTGGAACACCAAAGTGCCACCAAAACTAGAGGTTTTTGGCTAGACACTCGCGTCCAATTCTCTTGGGGTGCAAGATCACCGATGTAGGAGAAAGATGGATCAGGTGCCTGCCTGGCTGCCTGTTCATTCAGTCATATCTGACTTCGTTCACACAAGTAAATTCTTCGAACTATGAACCAGATATCAAAGGAAATGTTAGAGTATACGTGTACGTACCCGTTATGGTAGTATAGATAGAGTTAGGATCCGTGTCCGTCTATTCCCTAACTTGTCTTGTACTCCAAGTCGGTCCCCTGTACGCCTATATATACTCGCCCCTGAGGCTCAATAATACATCCAACATATTCCGCCAATCTCCCTCTCTCTCTCTCGTTCTACATGGTATCAGAGCGGCGAGATCCTAAACCCTAGCCGCCACCGCTTCCGCGCCGCGCCGCCCCCGGGGAGGTCGATCTCCATGATCTCCGCCGGGGGCTGCGCAACCCGTACGCAGGGTTCGTCTGCCGATCCGTGATCGGCTGCCCTACATGTCTTTTTTCTTCCGATCCGTAGATTGGTTTTTCTCTCCGCCGGTCGCTCGACCGGCGTTTTCTTTTTTGGTTTACCGATCATAGATCGGATTGCGTCGCCCACCGCCCGTCGTCTTCTCGTGCCTCTACTCCGACAACGGCATCGACATGCACCGGCCCGCTCCTCGACAGCCGGCTTTCGCGGCCGACTCGCCGGCGCCGACTCCGCACCGGCCGGCTATCACGGCTGACTCGCCAGCACCGACTCCGCTCCGACCGGCTCGTCTCCACCAACCGCGCCGCAAGGCCGGACGCGCCGTCCAAGGGACGCCTTGACGCGTCGCAGCCGGCCTCCCTCGCCTGCACGGTCTCCATCGCCGGTTCGTCTTCGCCGTCATCGATCGGGACTTCACCGACAACTTCGCCATCGATCCGATGTACGTGTCGTCGTCGCCGCCATGGCGCGTACCGCACCGCGTCGGTCTGATCAACCGATCGCGCGTCTGTCAACGCCAAGCACGTCCCCGAGCACGCGCCTACCACCGATCTAGCTACAGGCTGCCGCCGCGTCGCCCCTTCGGGCCGCAACGCCGCCGCCTTTGGTCCACGCTACCGGCTGCCAACGCGCCTTCCAGGCGTGTACGCCGCCGGCAGCCTCTCGCTGTTGCATCGACTCGCGCCCCGCAGCTACACCGCTCCCTCGTGCCGTAGCGTCGCTGCACGCGATCATCTTCGCCGTACCCGCGCCCCGACATCCTTGGCTTCCACCGCGCCAACCCCTAGGCGCGGGAACGCCACCATCCGCGCAAGGTCTTCGTCATGACCCCGGGTTCCTCTTCGCCTACATCGAGTACCGCCGCCGCACCTCCACAGGTAACCTGCATGGCCACTCCAGGCCGTCGCAGGTCCCGCCGACTACACCTTGTCCAGGCGTCCAGCATGGCCACTCCATGTCGCCGCTGCCTTCGCCGCCTTCTACGTCTTCGTCCACCACGACCTCGTCGCCAACGTCACCTTCTCGTGCCCGACTACTTCTACTCCGACAACCACGGACGACATCGGCACCTTCTACCCCACGCCGATTGGCACCGCAACCGTCGTCGAGCCCTCCTCTGCTAGTCCCTCCGATGACGGCGTAAGGTTCATGGTGTTCCCTGCCCCTGCACGCACAGTACTGGCAACACTGGTGTGTGCCTTCGTCCCCGACGTGTCCCCGGGTCTGGCAAACTCAGGACGGCACCTCGTCTTCATCGGCTTCGACAACGTCCTCGGCATCGACTCCTTCCTCTACGACCGCCTCGACTGCGTCACCGACTTCTTCTACGCGTACTCGGTTCTGGCAAAACCGGAGTATGCCTTCGTCCCCGACGTGCGCATGGTTCTGGCAAAACTATGGCCGCATCTCGTCCTCGACGGCTTGGACTGCGTCTTCTCCAACATCGGCATCCTCGACGACTGTCTTGATGCGCCTCCATCATTCTCCACGCGTACTATGCGAACACGGCTTCATGTGTGGCCACCTCGACACCGGCAACCCCGACCACGACATTGACCACGGCAACCCCTCGCACGGCTACCTCGACCAAGGCGCCACCGCCTAACGCTCTCGGCTCCCTCGACATCGGCACAAAGGGCTATCCACCTCGTTTGAGCACCTCATCAGCTTCCTCTACAGTCCAAGCTTCTGCGCCGTGACACCGTCCACGACGTTCCCGCTAGGACTGCGGGGGGATGTCAGCCCACTGGATTCTTCTTCGGCTTATATCCAGTCTGACCGTCCGCGACGTTCCTGTTGTTCACGACGCTACCGCTACGACTGCGGGGGGATGTTAGAGTATACGTGTACGTACCCGTTATGGTAGTATAGATAGAGTTAGGATCCGTGTCCGTCTATTCCCTAACTTGTCTTGTACTCAAGTCGGTCCCCTATACGCCTATATATACTCGCCCCTGAGGCTCAATAATACATCCATCATATTCGCCAATCTCCCTCTCTCTCGTTCTACAGGAAAGAAGGCCCCTACTCCCCTATGTGATGGATATCCAAAACTAATCAAAGAAACTACTGAAAGATGGAAGAAACCTGAGGCTGGATGGACCAAAATGAATTGGACACATTAGAGCGTTTATTAATGACTAGCAAACATGCCCGTGCGTTGCAACGGGGAAAATATATCATACAACCCTAACATGATAATACTTGAAATCAAATGAAGCATCTGATTAGCTATGTTCTAACATGAATGATGTAAATAAAAATAAAAAAAATAGTGAGAAAAACCGTAATATATTGAATACCTTTTCCCACCTTTCTTCCTCACACTGATTCTCAGCCGTAAGTTCTATACGTATATATATTCAAAGATTCATATACACATTAGAGAAAGGCTTACAAATGATATAGCAAAGAGCTCGTGCGTTGCAATGGATACAAAAAAATATAGACATATGCTTAGGACAACTTTGCAAGTAGCAAAACAATATTGAAATTACTTAAAAATATCATGGGTCAGTCTTAAAAAAAGAAAAACTTAAATAGAAAACTTCGCATGTCTCTCGTATAACACAAAAAACTTGTATATCAGATGGGAAGAAGCTGCAACTCCTAGGAGTGCTTACCTGAGGCTAGGATGGCACCCCCCCCCCCCCCCCCCCCATTCTTTCCCTTCCCCTCTCTCCTTAGTGAACAGTAACTGAGAGCGCCTCTTTCTTCTTCGGGCCAAACCGAGGTCGATCTCGGCGGCCATGCCGCTTGGGATGGACTGAGGCGAGGTGCCGATTCTAGTTTAGGTTCTACTACTATCAGATCGTTGTGTTTTGTGTCCTTTATGGCGTTTTGGAGTAGGAAGCCAGGTTCCATCGGCCGGATCTGGCTCGTCCTCTGTTTCATCTTCTTCGTTGGCTGGCTCTGGTGGCAGGAGTTGGTGTGTACGAAGCTGATGAAGAGTGGCATCTCCGCGAATAAGGCCGTCTTTCTCTGCTTGTGGAGGCTTGTCGCTTCGGTGCTACTCCGCGGTGCTGGGTGCTCGTCGATTCTGCTCGTCATCATGCTTTCGAGGTGGAAGATGGTGGATGCTAGCAGAGTTGGGGAAGCCTTCTTCAATAAGCGGGCTCTTTTTTGCAGATACGGAGGTCAAGGTTGGAGTTCCGGTAGAGCTTTTCCTTCTCGTCGTGGTGTCGAGGACGATGAAGATCTGCAAGCTCCGGCTTTTTGGCGACTGTATCAGCAGCGGGGGATCTTGTGTGCTTCTTACCGGAGGTTCNTGGTATCAGAGCCTCGTCTCTTTGGCTTTACCGCCTAGAGAGTAAAGATGTCGTCTAGTAATTTAGTGCACAATTCCTTGTTTAGATTTAATGGCACAAATTTTAATGTTTGGAAAACTCATATGCTTAGTCACTTACGGGTCTTGGACCCCAATATTGAGCGTATCTTAGATATAGGTTTTTCTCCTCCAAAGGACTACGAAAGTACGACATTAGAGGATGAGAAAAACTTATATCTAGATGCTCTAGCATCTAACAAGTTTTGCAAATTTGTGAGTTTTGTAGTGTTTCAGTCAATCTTGCCTCTACGGGATGCTCATGAGCTTTGGACCAAGCTTCAAGAAAAATGGAGTGTCCAACTCTATTGATGATGATTGTTCTCCCTCCACCTCTGACCATGATGAGCTCTCGTCTTCGTCTACTTCACCAAAATGTGGTAATCCACAAACGAATGTGATGGTGAGTAGTGATAGGTTTTGCAACTTTGATAGTGAGCTCATTATTGGATCATTATCTCTATCTTGTTGCAATGCTTCATCTTTGGACCAAAACACACATAGCACTATAAATGATTTACATGCTAGTGTTGATAGTCCTTGCATATCATCAAAAAATTGCTTGGATAAATCTCTTTATGATATGCTTGCTTTATCTTGTTGCCATGATAAAATGATTGTGTTCCCTCTAACTCTTGCATGAATAATAATGTAGAGGAAACCCAATTTGCTATGCAACAAGATGTGAACTTGAGTAGTTCAAAAATCAATTATTCTTCTTCTTCCATCACTCATTGCCTTATGGCTAAATCTTCTTCTAGCAATGATAATAATAATGATGAAGAAGATGATATGGAAAAGGTTAATGCTTTGCTTCAAAACAAAGGTCTAATGATTCTTAAAGCCCTTCCTAGCAATAAAAGTGCCCAAGCTAACCTCTTTGAAATCATGAGCACCCTAATTGAGCGTGGGGAAACCATTGAGGCTTTGGAAGCAAGCCTTGAGGAAAAAGGTAAGATAGAAAGAGATGATGCTATGGAGAAAGCATCATTAGAAGATGCTCTTGTGGAAGAGCAAGAGACTCGTGCTTCTCTAGAGGAGAAACTAGAATCTATCGAGGAGTCTCATAATGATATAATTGCTAAAATCATTAAAGAATGTGACCATGCTCATGCTAAATATAAAGTCACAAAAAATGAAAATGCTAGATTAAATGATGAGCTTGCCAAGTTATCTTCTTCTATTCCTAAAGTTAATGATGCTTGTGCTACTAACTCCACTTCTTGTGAAGCATCGATTATGAAGGAGAATGTTGAGCTAAGGGCTCAACTTGAGTTGCTAACTAGCAAGTATGAGAAGTTGGAAGCAAGTCATGAAAAGCTATCTAGCTCTAATGATAATATTCTAGCATCCTATGGGAAGTTGGAAGAAAATCATGAAAAGCTATCTAGCTCTAATGATGATCTTCTAGCTTCCTATGCTTGTCTCAAGTTGGCTCATGAGGCCGTCACTACAAAGCTAACGTCTTGTGAGCCTCATGTGGATAATAGCACAACCATAACTAAAAATGCTAAAATGCCATGTGCTAGTCCTAGTAGTTCATCCACTAAAAATATTGGTACATCATGTGATGAATTACTTGCTTTGCCTTGTTGCTCTAACAATGAAGCTTCTACTTCCTCTAGTGTTTTTGTTGCCACTAACCATGTAGAGGAAATAAAAGACCTCAAGGCCCAAGTCGCTTCTTTGAAGAAGGGCTTGGAAAAGCGTCATGGGGAGAAGAGTGCACTTGACAACATGTTGAGTGTGCAACAATCCCCAAATGACAAGAGTGGACTTGGATTCAACTCCAACATCAAGAACAAGTCCAGGTTGAGAAGAAGAAGGGCCAAGTTCAAATCAAGAATCCGGCCAAGATCACTTGCTTCAAGTGCAAATTAGGAGGGCACCATGTTCGGGATTGACCAATGAAGAAGAAGATGCATATTAGTGAGAAGCAACTAGGGAAGCGGCCTCTTGTTCAATCTCGTGCTCAACCACGAGTTGAACAACGGCCACCTCCTAAGAGGACTCAAGCCAATGCTCCTCAAGTTGAGGAGCCCATTAAGAAGAAGAAGAGTCGGTGTTGCTACCTTTGCCGCGGCAAAGGTCATCTTGCTTCTTCATGCACTAACGGTACACATCCACCCTATCATAATTGAGGATGATTATTCTCTTGGGAAGGATAGATTTGGCAATGTGTTTGCCAAATATGTGGGAGCTCAAAGTGGTGTCAAGAAAAGCACCATTTGGGTTCCCAAGCCTATTGTGACTAACTTCTTAGGACCCAACTTGGTTGGGGACCAACAAGCTTCAACTTGATCAATAGGTGTAAGTGGAGGACATTGGTGACTTGGCTATTTTTGAAGAATTAAGGGATCTTCATGGTTTTGTTTCTCAAGCCAAGTCAATTGGATTATCACATATCTATCTCATATCCAATGCTTCCTCCTTGCGGTAACTTGTATTTAATTCATATATACATTGAAGTTGCTTGCTCCCTTGCATGTGTTAGTTTGTTTCTAGCATGTGTTTGTATGTGATATGCTCCTTTCTTACTTATCTTGTTATTCAGGTTGTGTATGTTAGTTGTGTATCATGTATGAGTAATTTGTGTGTTGAGCTTTATTGAATCTTGTGTGGATTTCATTTGGCTCTTTGAGATATTAATGGACTATCCCATTTTGGGGGAGTGATGTGCTTTGTGCACCTCGCAAACCTAAAAATGTGTGTACATGAGTCACACCACCTAGTATTGATATTTCATATTATCTAGCTACTATGTGGTATGTCATATTCATGAGAAATTCAAATTCTATAATGTCCATTAATTTCTCTAGTTTTTTTTGACACAAAAACAGTAGGGAAGGCCCCTACTGTGTCATTTTTCAATATAAATTAGGGGTTAACATATTTACAATGGAAAAGTTCATGAAGAAAAATTACAATGAATCAATCCATTGCTGCATGCCTTCCTTGAGGCTTGGCTTTGCTCTATGCATAACAAGAGCAAAGGATTCTTTGAAAAATCTAAAACACTCAATGATATCTAACTCCTGGTTATCAAAGATGATTTTATTCCTGTGGTTCCAAATGCTCCAGCACCCAGTTATAATCACCTCTTTATAGCAATTGGCACTGAATCTTCTGCTTCCATCAGTCAGTAGGTTTATGATGTTGAGATCATTATTCCATTCCATGTTGAGCTTCCACCAAAAACCCTGGGTGAAGTCACATGAGAAGAACAGATGTTCCATTGTTTCGTTTGGGCAATCCTGGCATAATACACATTCCTTTGACTCAATGTAAAAGTTCTTCCTTGTTAGTAGATCTCTTGTGTTTAACCTGTCTAGCAGGAGCAGCCAGAAAAAGAACCTTTGTTTTGGAAGTACTCTAGATTCCCAAGTCCAACTGAAAGGTGCAGGAGCCTTTATTGCAGGGGATAGTTTTGAGTATACCTTTTTACATGAGTATCCCCCTTTCCATTCAAATTCCCATTGATCTTCATCTTCATTATTAGACTCAATATATAAATCAATAGCTTCTGAGAGTTCCTCACATTCTTGTGCAGCAATCAGTGATAGAGGTAGATGGAAATGATCATAAATATTTTCTTGGAAGTCAGTAATGAATCTCTTTAGACTAATGTCTTTATTCTTTGAGAAGGAAAAAAGATGAGGGAATTCCTCCATCAAAATAGTGTCCATCCAATTATCCATCCAGAACCTTATTGTCTTGCCAGATCCCACTGTGACATTTACATTATTTACAAAGCTATCCCATAAGGACAAGCAGTCCTTCCACCAAAATGATCCACATTGGCCTTTAACTTGAGGCAACTTATCATCATTGTAATGCGCTTGCCAGATTAGTTGCACCCAAGGAATATCACACTGATTCATGAATTTGTACAGATTCTTCATCATGAGAGCAGTATTTTGAATTCTTAGGTTCTTTACTCCCAAACCTCCAGCTTCTTTTGGCAAACACACTTTTTCCCATTTAACCAGACATTTTCCTTTCTTATCGATTTCCTTACCTTTCCATAGAAAGTTTCTGGCAGAATTTTCAACATGGTCCAAAAATCCAAGGGGTAGTTTCATAGCACACATTGCATAATTCGGCATGGCAGAGATGACTGCTTTAACAAATACCAGTCTTCCATCATATGACAGAGTTGTGGCAATACCAGATAGCCTTCTATCAATTTTTTCCAGAATTCCAATCAGGTGTTCCATTCTTGGTTTGGTAGTACCCATTGGGAGGCCCAAGTAAGGAAAAGGAAGTGACTCAGTAATACAACCAAATCCTTGAGCCAGTTCATTGCACCTTGATGCTGTAATATTAATGGGCACCATGGAGGATTTGTTGTAATTTACACGCAATCCAGTGGATAGGGAGAATTTTTGCAGGAGTGCTTTTAGGTTTGCTATCTGTGCTTGATCAGCTGGCATTATAATCAAGGTATCATCAGCATATTGAATTATGGGATACTCTAGTCCATAGGCATTATCCATTGGGAGTCCAATATCACCATCTTGCCATGCTTTATTGATAGCATACTGTAGTAATTCCCCCACCAATACATAGAGAATTGGTGATAGAGGATCTCCTTGTCTCACTCCCCTTCTGCATTTGATAGATTTTCCAGGAACTCCATTTAGCAAAACTGAGGTGGATGCACTATATAAAATGCTTTTGATCCATGAAATGAATATTTCCCCAAACCCCATGTGCTTCATCATGGCTAAAATTGCTGAATATTCAACTTTGTCAAAAGCTTTTTCAAAGTCTAATTTAATAATTACAATCTCCTTTTTTGACTTATGGCAGAGGTGTATATATTCAAAAGCCCACGCAAGACAGTCATGAATAGACCTTTTCTTTATAAATCCATATTGATTTTTATGGATCAATGGGATAATGATCTTCTGCAGTCTGTTTGCCAGCAGCTTGGTGATAAATTTTAGAGCCAGACTAACAAGAGAAATAGGTCTAAAATCATTAGCATACTCAGGGTTTTGTTTTTTGGGGATGAGTGTTATGAAGGCAGTGTTGATACTTTCCAGATTCATGTTTCCTTCATAGAAGCTGGCACATAATTTATAAAATAGGTGCTTAACAGTTCCCCAACATTTCTTAAGGAAGGTGCCATTAAATCCATCAGGGCCAGGTGATTTATCAGGTGGCATTTCCTTCACAATGTTATCCATCTCCTCATTTGTGAATGGCACCTCAAGACTGCCAAAATCCACTGCAGTATTAGGGGGCACTAATTCCACCAGATCAAATAGCATAGTGGGGTTATCTGATTTACCAATTCTATCTTTGAAAGCATCCCAAAGTATAGCAGCTTTCCCATTATGCTCAGTAACTACTCTATCATCTGATTCTTTCAATGAAGCAATAAAATTTCCTCTGTAATTCTGGGTAGCCACAGTATGAAAGAATTTAGAGTTTTCTCCACCTAGTTGGGCCCACTTAATTTTTGCCCTGTTTTTCCAATAAATTCTTTTGGCTTCTAATAGCTTTAATTGGTGTCTCTTCAAAGCTTCTCTGAAATTCTTTTCTTGTAATGAGAGGTTCCTCTGCTCTTCCAGCCCATCAATAAGGGCCAAGACATAACTACATGATTCAATCACCTTATGCAGCTTTGAGAGATTTCTGCTCCATTTTTTCAATCCAGCTCTGACTGATTTTAGCCTTGCAGTAAGTTCTTTAGCTGGGTTGCTGTTTATGCCAGGGAGAAGCCAACTGTTGCCAACTACTTCCATAAATCCATCAAACTCAAGCCAATATTCCTCAAATCTAAAAATGTTAGATTTAGGTATTGAGGTGCCAATTTGGATCTGGATTGGGATGTGGTCTGAAGTGAGCTTGGCCAGTGGGATAGCCATAGTATTTGGGAATTGAGTGGTCCAATTAGTTGATGTGAAGATCCAGTCCAATTTTTCCAGGAGAGGATTGTCTTGCATATTGCTCCATGTATACGCTCTGCCTTTTAAAGGGATTTCCTCAAGATCCAAATTCTGAATAATACTATTAAACAGTAGCATATTAGTAGCATCTCCTCCAGCTCTATTCCTATTCTCAGGGCTTCTTATGAGATTGAAATCTCCCAATATCATCCATAATTCCATCTGTGAGGTATCCAAATTATTAAGCCAGCTGGTAAATAAGGCTCTCTCCTCTGTAATTGTGGGCCCATAAATATTAGTGAGGTACCAAGTTTCATTACTAAGCTTGCACCTTAACCTCACTGTCAGTTGGAATTTTTCGTGGCTAACCTCAGTTCCTTCAAACAGTGCTCCATTCCAAATAATCAATAATCCACCAGAATTACCATTGGAAGGTACATAAGCAAATTTATTGAATTTTCTGGGGCAGAAATTATGAATATATGAGTGGTCAAAATCTTCTCTTTTAGTTTCCTGGAAACAGATGATATTACAGTTTGATTCCTCAATTTTCAGTCTAATAGCATCCCATCTGATTTGGGAATTAATCCCTCTTAAGTTCCAATTAAGAATAATCCATTGCCTATTCATTGGGAACAGATATATAATTCATTGGACCAGGTGAGACTAGCAAACCTGGAGGTGATATAAGGGATAAATTTCTGCCAATACAAATGAATGAACCATGAAAGCCATAATATCCATCACCCATAAATATGGAGCAGGTCCACATAGATAATCCAGAAAATAAAATATGGGAATTATTACAACCAGCATACTTAATCTGCCCAAAATATAGTTTTAGATAGATCCCCCACATTAACCAACTGAACACAAGGGTTTGGTAATTATTTGCCACAAAATAAAGCATGCAAGACCAGAAGTACTCCACTTCTAGTATCATTCTTGCACTGCCCAACTGATCTTTATTCGATGCTATCATAGGAACTGTCATAGTTTAAAGTTTCCTCAGATACATCCATAGGATGCATCTGGCATGGCCCAGTTCCAATGGCTTGCAGAGTTGAGGTGGGAAGGTGAGGTGGAGTTTCAGCCTTCTCATCAATGACTTGTGCTTCAAACATGGGGCCAAGGTTGGCTGCAACTGTCTTCTTCTTCTTATTCCTTCCCATTTTTGGCTCAGCTGAGACATCAGATGAATTTATTGGTGCTTTCCCTTTGAAACCAGCATTGAGTTTAGCCAGCCTATCACTTCTTCTCACTTCTGCCACAGTGGTTGGAACCTTGCTCTTCTTTGCTCTGGAAGATACTTGTCCTGCATCCTGGATTTCAGTAATCTTGACAGTGGGTGGAGCAACAAAATCATTGTCAGATATAGTATTTATCTGCATATAGCATTTCCTTTTCAGTTCAGAGTCATTGTCCACCTCAATTACCCTGTATTCAATATTAGTAACTGTGCACTCCTTAAGGGCTGGAAGAACAGAGTTGGCAGAGCTTGCAATGTTATTGACCAGTTCCTTGAATAAATCCATATTGTTATCAGGTAAGTTACTAGGATCAGCCTGATCACCTTCCACTTGTTTGTCCATTGCATTAGCAGTTGCAGAAACAGGGGAAATATGTAGATCATTGCTATCTTCCTCAATGTTATAGTTCTGCCCCTGCACCACATGTGCAACATCATTATCATCCTCTTGTGCAACATTATTCACTGCAACATTGTTCTCCACTTGTGCAGCATCAGGTTGGACATTGGGTTCCTCTTGTGCAACATCTGGTAGAACAGGGCTCTGTGGTGGAGTGACTATAACTGGCTCACCAGGGTTAGCAGGAGCAGCAGGTGCAGGATTAGCTGGTGCAGCAGGAGCACCTTCATTCTCAGCATGCCACATAGCAAAATCATCAATCACCATTGGGACAGGGTGAGGGTTATGTCCATCAGGGGGTAAAGGGTCTTCATCTCCAGCTTGAACACCCAGCATCTCAGAGGATAGGATGTAGGTAGGGCAAGACCAACTATCACCATGTCCAACATCAGTTGCATTATGGAGTAGAACAATGCTAAGAGGGATACAATCAATATCATAGGTTCTGATTTTGACCAAAATTCTAGCTCTGAAATCATTCTCTCTGTTCCAAACTAAGAGTCTGCCATAAGGTGCCATAGTGGAGATGACAGTGTCCAGATTCCAGCACTCTTGAGGATAGTTTACTAGCATAAGCCAAACATCATGAGTAAAAGTAGCAGCCCTATGATTTATACCTCTGTGCTGAGGAACAATTCTCATCACAGTGTCGCCAATGAAATAGGGGCTATTGGCAACAGCATGGTCCCTATCAACAACACAGACAAATCTGACCAGTGCTGTCCCCATCCCAGACCTCGAAATCTGCCTAACTTGGTATCCTCTCTGGTGCAACTGATTCGAGATTAGAGCAGCAGTACCTTGGAAAGCATCAGGCGCAGGTTCAGGGGTGATGGTGACAATGGACCAGTCGTCGCAGTTGACAGGCATATTGCCGCCGCCGATGACTACATATCCACGTTGTGGTCGCTGACCATTGTTGGGGATGAGGCCAGCACCAGCAGGAAGGTGGGGGAAAGGATCGCAGGGGTAGTTCGCCATTGATTCGCCTCCAGTAGCTACGGAGTTCACAAGAGAAGGGGGTTTACTGTAGCAGGGGGGCGCCGTTCTGTTTCCAACTGAACCATCGACATCTGTATCCACGGCAGAGTCTTGTTGGATAACCCCTTTTTGTCTAAAGATCCTTTTCTTGTTGCGATTGGACAGGCAGTTAAAAGAGATATGGCCATAATTCCAACAGAGTTTGCATCGGAATTGATTTTTGCATTCAGTTATGATATGATCATCAGCTAAGCACCTGGAACAAACTCTGTAACCTTGACGATTCGGTTTCCGAGGCATATTGGGCCGCTCATCATCCAAAGTGTTATTGGGCTCTGGGCTTGAAACTTGAGGCAGTGATCTTTTTACCACCCATACTTGGGCTGGTTTTGAATTTTTGTGTGACCCGCCTCGATGCATGCCCCGTGAATCACGATCAACAAGCGGAATGATAGGATCTGGATCCATCCGAGATCCTTCCAATGTAGCATGTGACGAGATAACTCGAGAACCCAATGTGAAAGAATTGGCACCAGTGAGAACCACAGATGAACGTGCATAAGATGATCCATTGGGGGATTGATCAGCCGACGAGATCACTCGAGAGCCCAATGCAATAGAATTGGCACCAGTGAGAATCATAGATGAACGTGCATAAGAAGAACCATTGGGGGATTGATCAGCAGATGGAACCACAGTGTGACCCTTTTTACGAGATTGAAAAGCCTTGTAGGGTTTAGAGATGGTAGTCCATTCCGCATCTTGTTCTTTATAATATAGGGCTTCCTCATGGATCCAATTTGGACCACCCGATCCCCACAGATGAAAGAAACAAGTAAATAGAGCACACTCATAGGATCTCAGCTTGTAAATGAAGAAACCAATGGCCTTAGAGTAGACCGAGAAACGGTAGGTTCGTCCAGAAAGATGAATCAATGAGATCTGATCTGGATCAACCCCCAAACATGCTTCAAGAGCCAACTTCACATTGATCAGATCCAGCCTAAATGAGGCTCTACCAAAGGAGACCACCAAGAAGAAAGGGATGGATGGGGGACATGGGTGAACCGGCGTGGAGAAGTTGTCACAAACCTTGTCCTTGATTGACAAACCCGGGGAGAAATCAAGTTGATCCTTGAGGGGAGGAGGACCACCCACAAGATCCATGGCTTGATAAACCCTAGATCGGCCAAGGGGAGATCTTCAATCTTCACGGATGGAGGAGTCGCCATTGGAGTCGCCAGAGAGGTGGTGGGTGGGAGTCGCCATTTTTCCTTTCCGGTCCCATTAATTAATTTCTCTAGTTGGTTTTATTTGCCTCTTGTTTAAAAATAATTTTTTTTATCACATTATGGGGGAGTAATAAGCTATGTGCATATTACAATCCCATAAAAATGTGAACATTTGAGGTTTGCCATTTAGATTTGATATTGTACACTATCTATTTCCTATGTGGCATGTTTACTCAAACAAGTTCCATTTTCCTTGGTGGTTACCCTTTGGTTCTTGTCTGTGTGAGTTTGCTTGGTGTGGTTTTTCTCTAATATGCATTTCCATATATTAGGTGAGAAACCATTTGTTTCATCTTATTTTAACCATGGCTTAGCCGGTTGGTTCGAATAATTGAAACTACCAACAAACCTCTTTCAAAATATGGGGCTCTATCTCTTATCTCTTGCCATATATTTGTTTGTTGTGAAGTTGGTCTTGAACATCATTCCTATATACCACCGAGAAATGTCTCTGTATACTCCTTGTCCATGACAAGTGTTTCTAGTAATTGTGGTGGATTTTGTAGATCATCTTCGCATTGGCTCTTGGGTTGATTTTCTTTATCTATTGCCGTCCTTGCCTTTTGAATGGATCATATTCTTCAATTGGTAGTGTTTAGTGTTGTAAATAAAATATGGAGAGTAATGATCCCTTGTGCATGCATTTTGTATTCAAATGCAAATATTGAAGATAATGCATTAATCTTGGGGGAGCATTCCTTTTTTATTTAGAACACTAACCTATCTATCAATTTTTTATCCTTGCAATTGGCATTTGATTCTTCATCTTGTTTTGGTACATTCAATTGGTATTAATTGGAATTTAATATCTCCTCCATAGATATTTGTTCCAATTAATATTCATTGTGGGAGTCTTGATACCTTTTGCCTTATTTTGCTTTACTTGATTTCGGTCAAGTAACACCCTCTTCTTGGTATCTTTTCTCCTAGTTGATATTTTTTGTTTTAATTGGTATCTTATTTTCAATTGGTGTCTTATCGATCATTTGTTGTGTTGATTTGATTCCTTTTGATATCACACTTCATGTGTTGATGTGTTTTGGAATCAATCATTTGCTGATTTGATTTTTCCTCAATCATGTGTTGATTTGGAGTTTGATATAATTTGGACAACCTTTAGTGTCACACTCTTGTGTGCTCTCTTCTTGGTTTACTTGGTGTTTTTGTCCAAATTGTATCTCGTTTGGATCTTGAAAAGCCTTGTATGTATATCCTTTAACATTTATATTATATGGCATGCTAGTCCTTTTAGTTCCAATATATAGGGGATACTCCACCGAATCCTAAATCAGCTAAGATGTGCATGAAATTCAATTTCATATCTATATGCACATATTTTTGTGGAGTGTTTCCTATATATTGTAGTTGATCTAACTACTATGGGACCCAATGAGTTTGGGAACCATTTTGTACTCTAATTGTGTTTTAGGTACAATGGAGATGCATTGGATGCTTGTCTCATTCATAAGGAAGGTGTTCTCACCATGTGATTGTCGGAGTCAAGCTTTGATGATAATCAAAATTCTCATCTTCTTCATCACCAATGCCATCTCGGTAACAAGTATCTATCTCATGCATACTTTTTAGTATCCAACCTTGTGTAGGTTGCCTCTTGGCATGAAAAGCTTTTAGATGCAATTGTTGTGGTTTTGGCCTATTTCCTTCACTTAATATATCTTTGTGATATGTGTGATGAATTTGCAAAAACCTTTTCTTCAATTGATATTATTTCTTTGTGATACTTGTTGCCTAACTCAAAGCATCTCCACTATCTCTTATTCCCTTAGTGATATGTGTGATGCATTTGACATATTTGAAGTTCATTTATATACAATGAGATAAATTTGAGCTATGTGCTATGCGTTTAAGCAACAATCTCATTTGTATATTTATGACTTCCTTTTGGATACCTTGTTCTTCTTTTTTCCAAACCATTTCGTATGTATATGTTTCTTTGCGGATGTATATCTTCAATGGTTTGTCCAATTAGAAACCTATACATATGAGAGAGGTCACCTTTTAGTTGGTATCCTAATTCTTTTGAGCCACCTTGTTTTTCATCTATAATTCTTTGGTGGTTCCAAATTTGTCTCATAGTGCTTGTCTCTTTGTTTATTGGTATTTTTACACACTCATGTATTTGTTGAAGATCTTTCACTTCATGCCTACCATGGTGAGCATGTTGATTTTTATTGGCTAAATGCTCTCACTAGCTTTTGGCTTTTTCAATTGGTTTTTGTTTCCAATTGTTATCCCTAAGCCTGTGAACATACTTTTTAAAGATCTTCCCTTTATCTCGGTTGGGCCTATATTATGATGATTTTTTTAAATTTGATATCCCCTCATGGCTCAACCACATCTTTGGTGCAAGTGCTATGATTTGCTATTGCATTATGCACTATTGCACTTGTTGCGTGTGCTAGATGATTTTGGGGGAGTGAGGATACCATATTTGTGTAGTCTTCATTTTGTGCATAAACATTGGGGAGCCTCTCCATTTTTTTTGGAACTCTTGCTATGGATCTTTTCGATTGCTATGCTCCTTTGTGGAGATGTTTAAAATGATTTCATCTTTTTGCAATCTTTGGATCCTCAATATAGTTTGATTTCCTCTAATTATTCGTCAATGAATAAGTGCATTTGATTTCACTCATATCTTGAGAAATGCACACCTTTATGGAGGAACTCTTATTATATTGGCTCTCTAATTTTTTCTTCCCATTTCGGCAATCGATGCTAATGGGGGAGAAGTTTAGAGGGTTTAAGGGAATTTGGGTTTTATGCTTTTGTTGCATTTGCCTTTAATGCGCTTTGCATCCTTGCTTGTTTGTCATGCAAGGTTGCTTTATTCTTTATATAAACCCTCTTAAACGGGATTGTCATCAATTACCAAAATGGGGGAGATTGAAAGTGCATGGTTGCCCCCATGCATGGTTTTGGTAATTAATGACAATCTCGATGGACTAATATTTGCATTGAGCTATATTTGTAGATGTCCATTAGCTTGCTTGTCTCCATGTGTTGGAGTCAAGGTTAAGGGAAGAAGATCATCTGTTGATCAAGGCCAAGGTGTTCGTCATCAAGATAAAGGCCAAGTGAAGATATGCCGAAGTGGTGCTTCCACCATCTTGGTGTATGGGGGAGCTGTGAATCTTCACCAAGCGAAGCGCAATCAAGAAGATGGTTCGCCTTGAGGAGATGAAGATCGTCTCCATCGACCTCAAGTGGATTAATGCGCAAAGCAAAGGTATGATCTTGGTAGGGCTTTTATTTTACCGGTCTCATGATATTAGTTGAGAGACCGGGTTATAGGATAGATAGCCGTACTATCAAGAGAGGCTCTCGACCGAGTATCATGATCGTATCGTTCGTGGAGAGCTCAAACCGTTGCATCCTTGCATCCTCACAATCATCTTTATTGGTTCTTATTTGGCTCTTATCGTGGTGTGGTCTTGGTGCTTGTCGTGCTTGTCATGATAAGGCTAAGTTCACCGAAAACCGTTTTCAAAAAATCTCTTGTCGTCCTCTTTCCAACAAAATTGGATTCACTCGATTCGGACTTCATTTGCAAAAGTTATGGCAGTTCTGGTTTTCTTTGTTTGGATCTACCCCGGAGAGGGTCCGGAGTCTCCGGTCACACCGGAGTCTCCGCCCCCAAGGACCCGGAGTCTCCGGCCCCTGTTTTCGCTGCCGAACATCTGTTGTGTGGTGCGCTCCTGGACTCGGTCCGGAGGTACCCCGGAGATGGGGCGGAGTCTCCGGCCCCACCGGAGTCTCCGGCCCAAATGACCCGGAATCTCCGGTCCCTGTATTTTCGCTGCCGTTGTCTTGCTGTGGTGCGACTCTGTTGGGGGGTCCGGAACACCCCCGGAGAAGGACCGGAGTCTCCGGCCCGAGGACCCGGAATCTCCGGCCCTCATTTTTTCCTCAGCCCTTTTGCATCTGTGTGGTGCGCCTCTGGATAGGGGTCCGGAGCTCCCCCGGAGGGTGCCCGGAGTCTCCGGCCCCAAGGACCGGAATCTCCGGCCTCCCCGATGACCCAGCAGGCCGGAGTCTCCGGTCACTTACTCCGGAGTCTCCGGCCTGGACAGGCTCCAACGGCTAGTTTTTGGGGGAGGCTATAAAAAGCCTCCTCCCCCCCCCCAAAACCTGGTTACACACCTTGCTCACTTGTTCTTACTATTCCCCTTTGTTCTAATCTTTGTGAGCTTGATTCCTCTCTTCCCCTCTAATGATTCTTGCCCAAATTTAGGGTTTCAAGAGAGGAGATCTAGATCTACCATTTCACCAATCAAAATCTCTTCTAAGTGAGGAGAACCTTGTGGATCTAGATTTGGGGTTGCTTTGTGTTCATCCCCTTTGTTCTTCCTCTCCTATTCCCCCCAAAGTATTTGTTGCTTGGTTGGAATTTGGGAGTGAAGGACTTGACCACTTTGTGTGTTCTTGCCTCTTGCATTTGTTGCATCGGGTTGCTCTCCCTACGGTGATACGGGAAGATCGACGTTGAGAAGATTGTTACTCTTGGGTGCATTGTGTTCCAAGAGCTTGTTGCCTTTTGGGTGCATTGTGTACCCTAGACGGTTGGAGGTGCCGCGAAGCCTTCGAGTTGTGAAACTTCGGCACGAGTTTGGGAGCCCCCAATTGAGTTGTGGGTGTGTGCCCCAAGAAGAGTTGTAAAGGGCTCCGGAATCCGCCTTGAAGGATTCCGTTAGTGGAAGGTGAACCAATCCCTTGGGTGAGGTTCATCGGAGAATAGAGTGAGGCCTTTGTGGCATCTTGAGTGGGCCTCTTGTGGCGAGCTCACACCCCTCCAACGAGACGTACTCCCTTAACAAGGAGGAACTCGGGAATACATCCTCGTCTCTGTGTGCCTCGGTTATTTCTATAATCGAGCTTTTACTTATGCAATTTACATTGTGATAGCCTTCCTGCTTGAAGTTCCTATCTTGCTATCACCTTGTTGCTTGAATTGCTTAGCATAAGTTGTTGGTGCACATAGGTGAACATAGAATATTAGGTTGTTGGCTTGTTAATTTAAACACATAGTTTTATTCCGCAATTATCAATCCCCTAAATAGAAAAAGTTTTAATCGCCTATTCACCCCCCCCCCCTCTAGGCGACATCCGGGCATAGCTTGTTCTTTCAACTGCTACTAGCTACAATTCCGCCTTCGCTTGGGGCACCACCCAACTTATTAATATCCACCATCAAGGCGCAATGCCGCGCCGATTTGGTGCATCAGGAGGTCGAAGAGGAAGACATACAGGTGGGGATTTTAGTGTCTCTAGAGAGTTTCGCTGCAGAAGAGCTCCGACAAGCGAGGCTCGCTCGGCACTTCAGCGACAATCTAGAGGCTGACACCGCGGAAGCGATCCGCCATTCGCTGCAGAATGTGGAGGCGATGGCAGCGGCGCATCCTCGGCTAGGTCCGACGTCATTAGTGATTAGTGATTTGTTTCAGAAGGGGCTTGTTCACTGTAATGTTAACTTTGTGGTTAATTGTGATGATTTGGAAGATTATGTGCATGCTTATTTGCAAGATTAGAAACAGCCGTGAGACACATCACGGCTGTGAGACACAACATTGGATGACAGGTGGGGCCCAGGCACCAACTGCTCGGTCGTAACCGGTCAAAGGATACAAACTGGGTAGTATGTGTCGGTGGACAAAAATTCACAACGTTCTACGCGGCCAACACTAGTTTCATCGCCAGAAACTTGGCTCAAACTGGGCCTAATGAGCCGGGGACGAAAATCTGTAACGTAAAATGTGCTAAACGTCACGCTGAACCGGCCCTTGAGTGAAAAAACCAAAACGTCGAGAGCAAAATCAACTTTCCAATCATCCGCGATGGAAACACGCGATGGTATTGGAACGCCGCCTCAGAAACGTCGCTGATCTCCAGATTTTTAGTAGTGTGTTGACCCCGTATTCCTTCCATAACGTGCGTAGCTCATCTTTCAGTAGCTTCAGATACAGATGGATGTCCGTGCCCAGTTGTTTCGACCTTTGAATGAGCATGCTCATGTGTATGTACTTCATCTTCATGCACAGCCAGGGCGGGAGGTAGTATATCCATACGAACACGGGCCAGGAGCTATGTGTGATGCTCTGGTTGCCAAACAGATTGAGCCTATCGGTGCTCGCACCCAACCTAATGTTCCTTGGCTCTGCCCCGAAAGTTGGATATTCATCGTCTAATGCTTTCCACTGGCTTGCATCCGAAGGGTGTGTCAGATTTACCTTTTCATTCCGCTCTGGATCTTTCAGAACTTTCTCCCTTCTCTCCGCGTGCCAGCGCATGAGCATTGCTTCCTCGCGGTCCGCGAAATAGCGCTGCAGACGGGGGATGAGCGAAAAGTACCACACAGCTTTTCGAGCAGCTTTATTCCTTCCTTTCTTGTATCGAGCAGCCTTGCACACCAGACATGCCGTCTTGTCCGCGTCCCCTTCCCGAAAAATGTTGCGGTCATTGATGCACACGTGGTATTTTTCGTGCGGTAAATCAAAGGGGCACACGATTTTCTTGGCCTCGTCACAACTTTTAGGACACATGTTCTCCTTCGGAAGCTTGCTCTGCCAGTATTGCAGATTTGCGTCAACGCTTACGTCGCTCCATTTGTATCTTGCCTTCATCTGCAGATCATCGAGTGCTACTTTCAAGCGCGAGTCATCCGGTTCGCAATCTGGATACAACGAAGTATTCGAGTCTATCTCCAGTTGCGCCAGCTTAGATTGCTCTCTTGCAGCAGATCTGGAGTTAGTCGTCTTCTTGAGAAGCAGTTCTTTGAGATGAGGGTCCCGCACAACTGAAGTTAACGATGCCCGCGTGTCCTCGTCTTCCTCTGTTACGTGTTGTTCATCACTGTCTTCTCCAGCATATATATCATGTGTCGGATGAGCAGGCTCTTGATCTTATTGCACCTCGTTGTCATCATTGACCAGCTGCCCTTCCTGATCATTTCCTGCCGCCGCCCCATGGATTTCATCATCACTTATCCACTGAGTGTGCCCCTCCATGAAACCACGCCTGAGCAGGTGCTCCAGCAACTGTCCGCTAAAGGGGTCGAGTCTGCCCTCTAGTCTGCATATTCGACACGGACATTGTATCATTTTGTGATTATTCCGTAACATGTCTTCCGTCGCATGTCCCAAGTATCTATTTACGACACGTTCGCTCAAAGTGACCATTGTCGCCTGCACGGTGTAGAACAAATAATACAATTATTAGAACCATATATATATATATATATCATTTTTCATGAAAAAATCGGCATGACCTTCCTAGAAATAGGACCTAAGAGCGAGTGCCAAAATTTGCCGAGATGGAAATTACTAAACATCCCAGCAAAATATTGACAACTAATTTTAATTTCACATTTTCACACAACCACAACATGCACAATTCCACACATATATATAGTCCATTCCGACAAATTCCGGTCAAATTTCACAAAAAATCTTTAATTTATATATAGTCGATCCATCATAATTAGATGACCACACGTACGAGATCGAGTCAAGTTCACCGAGGAAATGGTGTGGAATGCTTGTAGCTAGAACAATATGTTGGAGATTTGAATCTCTTTGTGTTGGAGAGAGAGAGAGATGGGGCTTGATCTAGATCTAGAATAGTTGTGGGGGGAAATCCTTTGGTGGATAGTATGTAGAGAGGGATGTGAGGCTAGATCTATCAAGTGAACTAGTTTTTATTGGTTAAAACTAGTGGAAATGATGGGGGGTGGGCATTTAATGGGGTGGCTTTGAGGTAGTTTGAAGGGGAGAGTGAGGTGTAATAATGGAGTGGGGATGAGTGCTGGTCGAGTTGAAGTGGAAGCCCCAGGTTACCACTGGCGAACGGGCAGCTTGTTCGCCGGGGGTACTTAAAATACCGCTGGCGAACAGCTCCAGAGCTGCGCCAGTGGTAAGTGAGGTCCTGGGCGACCCCAGCGGGGCCACCTACCGCTGGCTAGCCAGAAAGTACGTTCGCCAGCGGTACTTAGTTTACCGCTGGCGAACTAGCATATCATTCGCCAGCGGTAGGTGGCCCCGCAAGGGACGCGCCGGTCACGCCCTTACCACTGACGAATGGGGCAGCTAGTTCGCCAGTGGTACTTTCAGTACCACTAGCGAACGGTTTTTCTCGTTCGCCGGTGGTATTTACCACTGGCGAATATTATATTTTGTTCGCCAGTGAGGGCCCGGCGGATATAGCCCTTTTTCTACTAGTGCACTGGTAGCTGACACGTTGTGTCTCTGTGCTGTCACCGCATGCCATTGGATTCCTTGACTGTGGACAGATAGGCAGAGGATGGCCCACCTACCAGTCTCTCATCCGTCCATTAAATACTGCACTCACCTTGCACGCCCGAGCCCGAGGTGACACCTTTTTCCCCCGCAGGCTTCCATGCCGCCGCTTCCAGTCCATCGCCATGTCAAGTCCAAGCGCTAGAAGTTTGTCCACTACCGCACGCCGACGTTAATGCCATGGGCACCGCTCCATATGCCCGCTACTATAAAATCCCCTCTTGTTGGAGAGGGGATTGTCTCTACACCCGTTGTTCTCCCATCCTCTCTCTCTTGCCTATGTCAGGCCGGTAGCAATTCGGGGCGGTGATACCTATGGCCGTGCACCTTCCAGACGGTGATGGCCGAGGAGTTCGACGAGTTCAGGCTCCTCCCCCCTCCCAGGACATGCGGCTGCCGCCAACATGGCACATGAGTAGAGAGGGCTTGTTATGCCGTCGCTCCCCAAGGTAGACATCCCTGATATGGAGATCCACAACCACATGAGGTGGATGAAGCTCCCCGACTGAGCTCAAGGATGATCTGGCCTACGTAGTCGACAACCCGTCGTGGACGGCCATGCTCGCGGTGGAGCGGGAGGATGAGATCTCGCGCTTCAAGGGCATGGTCCGTCCGCGCAAGAAGTACCGTGACAGGCGGTGGCATTTTTTGGAGGAACGAAACATCGACGAGGTCATCATTGCCTTCTGGGCCGGCCGCATGCCGCGCTTACCAACGCATATGGCCGCGACAACGAGGTGCGACGCCTCGCATTCGTGTGGACCGATGTCTTCTTCACGTGCCTCAGCCCCTCTTTGTATCGGGCTGCCATCTGTCCGTGCTGCACCGCCACCACCTCACATGGTAAATGACGAGACCCAGGAGGACGACCCCGACCTCAAGTTGGCCCTGGAGACGTTCCTCGAGAGCGTCGACCTTGACGAACTTAGGTACTCAGGAGCGACTCTAGAGCGGGAGTCACAACATCAGGGGTCGGCCACGCCACGACGCGCTGAGTTGCCGCCACCAGGACCACCGCCACCACCGGTCGAAGGGTGGCCATGGACGGCCACTTTCTCATCGACCTCACCGACGATGAGTAGGCTCTCCAACCCCAGCGCGTGCTCTGGCGGCGGCCACCCTAGTTAAGCTTTTTTAATTAATGTAATTTAGTGATTTTTTGCATGACATATGTAATATACAAAATTTGAATGAAATCGTCGGTTAAATAATTTGCAAATTTTGATTAAATTCCAACAAAATTTGTAACTTTTTGTTGATTTTCATTTGAATTACGAACCAGTATGAGTGGCGTGTTCACTACACGCCACTGGTAACTCGTACTAGTGGCGTGTCCGCAACATGCCACCGGTAACTTTTACCAGTCGCGTTGAACCAGTGGCGTGTGCAATACACACAACTAATGGCCAAAACGTCACACCACTAGTAGGCTATTTCCTAGTAGTGTGAGTTGTGGCGGATGCATTTGCATGAGACACACCAATTGTTGAATAGTTCGGGCCTTGCCCAGGCCCAGGCAGTTCCAACCGAGGTAATACATTAGTCCCAACGAAACTCGCCATGGGAGTCCACCCATGTTGCTAATTCTTGATCCATAGGTTTTGAGTCCACCCCACCTATATTCTTGGGAGGTGTTGCGTACCCCTCTTCTTCCTATAAAACCCCTTTCATGCCTCGACGTAACACATCATCCTTCTCCACATACGCCTCACTAGTTAACCTACCTAGATGTTGTATCTTGCTAAGAGCACACCTCCCCTATGGCGATCACACACGTCATCGATATCCAACCTTATTTTTGTTGGAGCATTTTTAACCTACCAAGATGATGTATCCTTTAGATGATCATCGACCTCTTTTTCTTCCCAGAAAACAAAGCTATCTCAACCGCCTCTATGACCACTTCATCCCCTACCACGGCCTCCATGCACCCACCACGACATGAACGCAAACCCTAGTCATGTTTCCTGAAGTTTGTGACTATAAGTAATGTTGGTTATATAATATCTTTACCTGCATGTAATCCATTTCCATGCTCTTTAGAATATGGATTACCAATCCACAAACACCACATAAATGAGGCATTTTCTCATATTGAAAACAAAAGTAGCAGTTCTTCTTCTGCAGGGTCAAGCTCGCACATCTAGTCATGGTTTGTGTACATATATTGCTATGCGAACCATAACTCCATCCCCATGAATTTCACAACTTTTCTTCTAGCATGAGGAAAACACCACCCTTGCGAGGCAGTTGTGTCGCCACACTACCGTGCGGAATCTCCTTCAGTTCAAGAACCCTAACCAGTGTCGAAGGACGGTCCAAAATTTAGGAATGGCGGAGTCAGAAACATATTTTAGTTAGAATAATTTTGGCGTGTGCGTGTGGGTGGGTGGGGGCAATCGCCCCATCCCATGGTAAGCTATACAAATAATTTCTTATTATTTTTTATGAATATGTAAGTCTAAAGCAGTTAAAATTAATCAACGGGAATAGTTGTCTATTTAACTAATCAAATATGATCAAGGTTCATTAAGGAAGAAACCCAAGTGGCTTAAAATACAAATTAATTATATGTCATTAAGTTAGATTGAACTCTCTTTCCAAATTCCGGGATAACAGAAATTCATGGTCAATTAGTTGGATAGATTTTTCACCCTTCAACACAAGTTGTATATAAAGTAAAGACATATGTACGAGTACCATAAGTAAAAATGTAAACATCAAATTAATCTATGATAACACTTTTATTTGGTTAATACATATAATATAGTCACCAGTTCGACAACTCGTTCTTTTATTGGTTGCAACAAAGGAAACTCTTTGACATTTTATCAAAAAATTATTCATTCATTATGTTTTGCAAAATGCAAGACAAGTTTCAAAGAAAAAAATCGAAAATATTCAAGACAAGAGAAGTTCTAAAGGAATTCTAAAAATAGCATTTAAGCGATGGTCAAAATCGGTGTTAACATAGTCTATAGCAATAGAAGGTCTCCACACTATAAAATAATCAGGAATGACCAGAAGTCTTCCTCTTTCTTGATTTCCCCCATTTTGTTACCATTTCATCAAAACTTAGAATTATTATGTCATTTTTTGCGCAAATTGACATTTTACAATAGTGTTGTGAGCCATCATTTTTTAGTTGAGTAAACATGTGTCCTCACTTGTTGAGAAAAATATTGACTGAAAAAACACAAATTAAATTTTAGATCAATAAAATATACAAATTCAAAGTATCGGAAACCATGATTAATTAACCAAGAACTACGAGATCACCCCTTTCGTTCCGGGGTGACGGAGGGATCGTACCATTCGAGCCTTTTTTTCATGCTTTTCTCGATCGTATGGAGAAAGGAACAATCAATGGAACTTTCCTAATCCTCGTCTTTCTTTCAGGAACAACGTGAAATTCTTTTTCCTTAAATGGGAGGGAAGCAGGTCTGAAAAACGATCTTAGCGTATCTAGAGTTGGGCCAGGAGTTATTTCTGCCCATCGGAGTTATTTCCCAAGGACTTGCCATGGTAAGAGGGAGAAGGGGGAAGAAGCACACTTGAAGAGCGCGGTACAACTAAAGCTGATTGCTGCCTCCCATAAGCTGGCCAAAATACTCTCAAGTCCTAATTAAAAACCCCTACTTGGAACATTGTTTAGAGTTCGGTTTTGTTAGATTGAGATTTAGCGATTGCGAAGAGAAAAAGTTGATTTCTGATTAGATTAGATCTACTCCCTTTTTTCACTTCGAAATCGGCATTCTAGAGTTGACCGAACCAAACATAACTTTCTCATACGGAGTCCTTTTTAATGTACGACCACTCAAATTGGTAAGAAAAAACACGTGCATCTGAATATTATCGTCAAAAGTCAAGGTAGGCCGGCTGCCCTACCTTGTCCTACTGGGAGCTTGATACGTCTCCGACATATCTATAATTTTTTATGTTCCATGCTTGATTATATATCAGTGCCACATGTTTGTATAATGTTTTATATCATTTTGGCATGATTTCTAGAACTAACCTATTAACAAGATGCCATGTTTTCTGCTGTCTTTTTGTTCCAGAAAAGTTGTTCGGGGAAGTTTCTCGGAATCATTTGGAAATTTACGTGAATTATTTTCACAAAGGAACAAGTCCAGAGCCAGGAGGACGCCTGAGGGGGGTGGCTCCCAGCACCCAGGCGCGGCCCACACCTTGGCCGCGCCTGGGGCCCACCTGGTGCCCTCCGGCACTGTCTCGAGTTGCCCCTTCGCCTATAAATTCGTCTTCGACCCGAAAACCCGAAAGACCCGACCATATTTTCCAGAAGACATCCGAGGCCACCACCATCGCCAACCCTAGTTCGGGAGGGTTCTGCAGCTCTTCTCGGCACCCTGTCGGAGAGGGGAATCGTCACCGGCGGCATCTACATCACCATGACTGCCTCCGGAGTGATGCGTGAGTAGTCCACCACGGGACTACAGGTCCATAGCAGTAGCTAGATGGTTGTCTCTCCTCCTTGTACTCTATTGCTTAGATCTTGTGAGCTGCCTATCATGATCAAGATCATATTATCTGTAACTGCTACATGATTGTGTTTGCATGGATCCGATGAATTGTGGAAATCATTACTTTTGTTCATCTATGTGTTATGTTTTATCTATGATCTTGCATGCTCTCCGATGCTAGTGGACGCTTTGACCAAGTAATTGTTAGTGTCTTTAGAGAGAGTATTTATGCTAGATAGTGGGTTCATGCCTCTTTTTGTTTGAGCTCGGGTTGACAGAAACGATCAAGACTAAAGATGTGCTGTTGCCACTAGGGAGAAAACAACGGTGTGATTTCCTTGTGTTATTTACATTGCTTACATTATGCACTTTGCTTATTGCAATGATCTGTTGCTTGCAACTTAATACTTCTGGGTGACATGCTGGATAGCGATCCTGGGGTGGATTATTAGTCATAGACGCGGTTGGATAACGGTCTATGTATTTTGACGTAATGCCCATATTAGATGAAATGGTGAACTATATTGTTTTATGATAGCATTGTTGTGCGCCCACAATTCTGTCAATTGCCATGCTGTAATTTGTTTACCCATCATGTATATCTTTTGGAGAGACACCGCTAGCGAACTGTGGACCCCGGTCCTATTTTCCTACATTGTTTACAACCATTCTAATAGCTTTTCATCATCATTTGCTCGCTGGTCATATTTCACTCTCATCATATTTTACATCTACACAATTAATCCTTTGTGTTCGGCAAGCCGGAGAGATTGACAACCTCTCTATTTTGTTGGGGCAAAGTACTTGTTTGTGATTGCGTGCATGTCCGTGTCAATCTACAAGCGCCAGAATAGATTGACACCTCACTAAGCCTTCTCCAAGTCCTATTGGATCTGACAACCTTGGTTTTGTAATCAAGGGAAACTGCTGCTTTGCTGCATCATACCTTTCTCTTGGGGTTCCCCAGCGAACATGTGATCCACGTCATCAGAGCTTCGCCCCTGACCCTAACCCAAGTAGGGTACGGAAACAACTCCACGAAGCTTAACTCCAACCATCCAGCATTATGCAACCAAAACCATGTAACCTCTGAAACACGAGGGGGCCTCCATCATCACCCGTTTTCAATCGCCTAAGCAATGGAGTTGCACCGGAAACACGTTCCCCACAATCGCACGGAAATCCACCCCTTGAAAATAGGGTACTAAGACGTTACAATGCACATCAGTTATTGTTTGGTTAGTTTGTTTAGGGTATGTACAATGTATGTATCGTGGGTATGGGACACGGGTACCCGCAAGGAGGATTAACGTGGCCCATCAGGAGGAAGCCCAGCAGGCCGACTCTAGTCAGAATAGGAAAAGAACTCACCTTACCGACTTGTATTAGATTAGCAGTGTCCTAAAAGGACTCGACATGTAAGCCGGCCTCCTCCACCTTTTTAAGGAGGGGCAAGGCGCACCAAGAGGCAAGACCCGACAGACCCAACACGACCAAGATAGACGGGACAGAGCCCGATAGATTAGACAAGTCCCACAGAGGAGCCGCCTCATCGGCGACTTTCACCATGAGACGAATAAGACCTAGCCACAAACAGCACGTAGGGATATTACCGGATGATGTTTCCCGGGTCCCGAAGCTGTATAAATCTTGTCTCCCGTGTCGTTCGTCTACTAACCCACATCGACGATGCCTGCGCGTACATAGTCCCGTATCTTCACCGTCGGTCTAAACTATCGACAGTTGGCGCCCACCGTGGGGCTAAGTGCGTGTGGATTCATAATTCGATGGGTCCAATCTACATCAACGACGACGGCGAGTTCATCACCGCATCGGTCAATCGACCCAGACGAATCAAGATCTTCATCCATACAGCGGGCGCGGGGGCTCGACATCATCACTGCCCTCGCGTGCGTTTGATTTAACATACATATCAGGATCAATCAGCTATGGCGACGTCGTCATCAACAAAGTCGTAGAAGCCGGCTTCGTATCGCCTAAGTCGCACACGGTTCGATTCAGCTGGACCCGGAGTTTCAAGACGTTGAATAGAAGAGTTTCTAGCAAGCATCAGGAGTCGCCGAGCTCAGCAAGAATTCCGTCGGCTGCCTGGTTAATTAATTCCGTTGATTACCTTTAGAGCAGCAAGTAGGAGTCTGAGTCAGGTTCGAACCCGGCTTGTAACAATATCGCACCAGATGCATCCCATCGTGTATGGATGCAATCCCAAGGGAAAGCAAGGAGTCAATTGCTAGTGTGCTACATGAAAGCCGAATCCAAGGTGGAAGAAAAAATAAAGCGATCAAAAGAGAGCAGCTACGTGCGTGACTTTTCCATGTGAAGACCAGCCCCAATATAGTATTACTTCCTTGGTGACCCACACACGGATCGAGGAAGCTAATTAAAAAATCAAGGAAAGCAAGGAATACTACATGGAAGCCAAATCCAAGTCGGATGAAAAAGAAAAGAAGTCTTATGTGACTAGGACTCGGTCGGCGGGCGCGCAGCCGGGTTAGGAGGACTCGGACAATCGCGCCTTCAGCAAGTTTGAAAGAACAACTATGCCCGAGATGTCGCCTAGAGGGGGGGGGGGTGAATAGGCGATTAAAACTTTTTCTATTTAGGGGCTTGATAATTGCGGAATAAAACTAGGTGTTTAAATTAACAAGCCAACAACCTAAAATTCTAGGTTTACCTAAGTGCACCAACAACCTATGCTAAACAAGGCAAGTAACAAGATGATAGCAAGATATAGACTTCAAGCACGATGGCTATCACAATGTAAATTTGCATAAGTAAAAGCTCGGGTATAGAAATAACCGAGGCACGCGGAGACGAAGATTTATTCCCGAGTTCCTCCTTGTTAAGGGAGTACGTCTCGTTGGAGGGGTGTGAGCTCGCCACAAAAGGCCTACTCAAGATGCCACAAAGGCCTCACCCTATTCTCCGATGAACCGCACCCAAAGGCTTGGTTCACCTTCCACTATCGGAATCCTTCGGGGCGGATTCCGGAGCCCTTTACAACTTCTCTTGGGGCACACACCCACAACTCAATTGGGGGCTCCCAAACTCGTGCCGAAGCTCCACAAGCCGAAGTCTTCGCGGCACCTCCAAACCGTCTAGGGTACACAATGCACCCAAGAGGCACAAAGCTCTTGGGAACACAATGCACCCAAGAGTAACAAGCTTCCAACCTTCAATCCCACGAATCATCATGGGGAGCACAACCCGATGCAACAAATGCAAAAGGGGAAGATCACACCAAATGGTCAAATTCTTCTCCCCAAAATCCAACCGAAGCAACTAATGCTACGGAGGGATTTAGGAGGAAGAACGGAGGAGAAACACCAAGAACTCCAAAATCTAGATCCCACAAGTTCCCCTCACTTAGAGGAGATTTTGTTTGGTGGAAAGATGGATCTAGATCTCCTCTCTTGTTTCCCTAAATTTGGGCAAGAATCATCGGAGGGATTAGGAGGAATCGAGCTCTCAAAATGTTGGCAATGGAGGAGAGAGAGCAAGGGATGAGATCTACAAGAAAAATGGGGAAGAAAACCCTTTTATAGGTGGCTCCAAAAAGGAGCCGTTGGAGGAGAAAACGTTGGACAAAGGGGAGAAAAAGTGCAGCCAGGGAGCCCAGCCTTGGGCCGGCCGGCAGCCGGCCAGGCCGGCCAGGAAACAGCGAAGAGAAGGGCAGGCACGCAGACGGGCCGGCCTTCACCCGGCCTGGGCCAGCCTGCTCGCGCAGGAGGCCGGGGAAGTGGCCGAAGGCGCCGGCCTGGGCCCGGTCGCGGCCCAGCCAAGGAAAGGAGCGAGGCCGGCGAGGGAGCCGAAGCTCCCGGCCTGCAGCCGGCCCAGGCCCAGCCTGGCGGGCAAAGGGAGGCCGGCGGCCTGCCCGACACTCCCGGCCTGAGGCCGGCCACGGGCCCGGCCAGGCCGGCTAGACTGCTTTTTTTCTTTTTCAATTTCTGTTTTTCTGAGAAATAAAAACCCCGAGATAAAACCGCAATAACTTTCGCATACGAACTCCGTTTTCGATAAACTTGGACTCGTTGGAATCGTCACAACGAGCACTACAAGAATATGTAGAGAAACATCATAGTCCAAGAATATATTATAAAGATAAATGGGAAAAGGTAAAAGCTCCCATTTGCAAATCGGAAATGCAATAACTTTCACCCACGAACTCCGTTTTCGATAATCTTGGACTCGTTGGAATCGTCACAACGAGCACAACAAGATTATGCAAAGAAACATCATAGTCCAAGAAAATATAATAAAACCAAATGGGGAAAGTTAAAAACTCTTTTTCGCAAACCGAAAATGCCGGAACTTTTGCAATTGACGTCCGAATGAAATAAAACCAATTTTGTTGGAAAGAGGACGACAAATGCTACCTTTGAAAATGACAAACAAGCAATGGATATTTTGCAAAGAAATGGAAGAGAGAAATCTTCCGCTCGGATAAACCGGCAAAATCTCCAATACCGAAACCGCAATAGAAGACGCATATGAAAACCGTTTTCGGTGAACTTGGCTTTGTCATGACAAGCACGACAAGCACCAAGACCACACCACGATTCGAGACAAATAAGAACCAATAAAGATGAATGCATGGATGCAAAGGTTTGTGCTCTCTACGGTGATACGATCACGATATTCGGTCGAGAGCCCCTCTTGATAGTACGGTTATCTATCCTATAACCCGGTCTTTCACTAAACAACATGAGACCGGTAAAATAGAAACCCTATCAAGATCATACCTTTGCCTTGCGCATAAATCCACTTGAGGTCGATGAAGACAATCTTCATCTCCTCAAGACGCACCACCTTTCTTCATTGCGCTTCGCTTGGTGAAGATTCACATGTGGCTCCCCCATACACCAAGATGGGAGAAGCACCTCTTCGGCATATCTTCACTTGGCCTTTGATCAACACAAATATTTTCTTCCCTTGAGCTTGACTCCAACAAATGGAGATCAAGCAAAGCATCTTGACTCCAACACATGGAGATAAGCTTGGTCTTGATCAACAAATGACCTTGACACAAGATAAAGGACAACCTACACATAGAGCTCAAAACAAATCTTAGTCCATCGAGATTGTCATTAATTACCAAAACTATGCATGGGGGCAACCATGCACTTTCAATCTCCCCCATTTTGGTAATTGATGACAATCCCGTTTAAGAGGGTTTATATAATGAATAAAGCAACCTTGCATGACAAACAAGCAAGGATGCAAAGCACATTAAAGGCAAATGCAACAGAAGCATAAAACCCAAATTCCCTTAAACCCTCTAAACTTCTCCCCCATTGGCATCGATTGCCGAAATGGGAAGAAAAATTTAGAGAGCCAATATAATATGAGTTCCTCCATAAAGGTGTGCATTACTCAAGATATGAGTGAAATCAAATGCACTTATTCATTGACGAATAATTAGAGGAAATCAAACTATATTGAGGATCCAAAGATTGCAAAAAGAAGATGAAACCATTTTAAACATCTCCACAAAGGAGAAAAGCAATCAACAAGATCCAAAGTGACATTTCTAAATAAAACGGAGAAGCTCCCCAACGTTCATGCACAAATGAGGAGTGCACAAATATGGCATCCTCACTCCCCCAAAATCATCTAGAACCCGCAACAAGTGCAAGAGTGCATAATGCAAAAGCAAATCATAGCACTTGCACCAAAGATGTGGTTGAGCCATAAAGGAGATGCCAATTTTCAAAAATTCAACATAAGATAGGCCCAACCGAGATAAAGAGATCTTTTTAAAAAATATATTCACAAGCTTAGGGATACCAATTGGAAACTAAAACCAATTGAAAATGCCAAAAGCTAGTGAGAGCATTTAGCCAATAAAATTCAACATGCCCACCATGGTAGGCATGAAGTTAAAGATCTTCAAAAAAAACATGAGTGTGCAACGATACCAATAAACAATAAGATAAGCACTCATGAGACAAATTTGGAACCACCAAAGAATTATAGATGAAAAACAAGGTGGCTCAAAAGAAATAGGATACCAACTAAAAGATGACCTCTCTCATATGTATAGGTTTCTTATTAGACAAACCATTGAAGATATACATCCGCAAAGAAACATATACATACGAAATGGTCCGGGAAAAAGATAACAAGGTATCCAAAAGGAAGTCATAAATATACAAATGAGATTGTTGCTTAAAAGCATAGCACATAGCTCAAAATTATCTCATTGTATATAAATGAACTTCAAATATATCAAATGCATCACACATATCACTAAGGGAACAAGAGATAGTGAAGATGCTTTGATCTAGGCAACAAGTATCACAAACAAATAATATCAATTGAAGAAAAGGTTTTTGCAAATTCATCACACATATCACAAAGATATATTAAGTGAAGGAAAAAGCCAAAACCACAACAATTGCATCTAAAAGCTTTTCATGCCAAGAGGCAACCTACACAAGGTTGGATACTAAAAAGTATGCATGAGATAGATACTTGTTACCGAGATGGCATTGGTGATGAAGATGATGAGAGTTGGTTTGACATCAAAGCTTGACTCCGACAATCACATGGTGAGAACACCTTCCTTATGAATGAGACAAGCACCCAATGCATCTCCATTGTACCTAAAACACAATTAGTACAAAATGGTTCCCAAACTCATTGGGTCCCATAGTAGTTAGACCGACTACAATATATAGAACATACTCCACATAAATATGTGCATATAGATATGAAATTGAATTTCATGCACATCTTAGCCGATTTAGGATTCGGTGGAGTATCCCCTATATATTGGATCAAGAAAGATAAGCATGCTAAAATAATATAATATAGTAACCGAGCATGCAAAGGCTTTCTAGAACCAAAAGAGATATAATTTGGACAAAAACACCAAGTAAACCAAGAAGAGAGCACACCAAGGTGTGACACAAAAAGGTTGTCCAAATTATATCAAAATCCAAATCAACACATGATTGAGGAAAAATCAAATCAACAAATGATTGATTCCTAAACACATCAACACATGAAGTGTGATATCAAAAGGAATCAAATCAACACAACAAATGATCGATAAGACACCAATTGAAACTAAGATACCAATTAAAACAAAACAAATATCAACTAGGAGCAAAGATACCAAGAAGAGGGTGATACTTGACCGAAATCAAGTAAAGTAGGATAAAGCAAAAAGATATCAAGGCTCCCACAATAAATATCAATTGGAACAAATATCTATGGAGGAGATATTAAATTCCAATTAATACCAATTGAAGGTACCAACACAAGATAAATAATCAAATGCCAATTGAAAGGATGAATTATTGATAGATGGGATAGTGTTCTACATAAAAAGGAATGCTCCCCCAAGATATATGCATTATCTTCTATATATTTGCATTTTAATACAAAATGCATGCACAAGGGATCATCACTCTCCATATTTTATTGACAACACTAAATACTACCAAAGGAAAATTAGGATCCTTGCAAGAGGCAAAGAAGGCAATAAATAAGACAAATTTAACGCAAGAGCCAATGCGAAGATGGTCTACACAATCCACCACAATTACTAGTATCACTTGTCAAGACAAGGAGTATATAGAGATATCTCTCGGTGGTATATAGGAATGATGATCAAGACCAACTTCACCACAAACTAGCAAATGGCAAAAGATAGGAATTAAAACACCATTTTTAAAGAGGGTTGTTGGTAGTTTCAATTATTCGAATCAACCGGCAAAGCCATGATTAGAATAAAAGGAAACAAATGGTTTCTCACATAATATATGGAAATGCATATTTAGAGAAAAACCACACCAAGCAAACCCAAGCAAACAAGAACCAAAGGGTAACCACAAAGGAAAATTGGAACTTGTTTGAGTAAACATGCCACATAGGAAATGGATAATGTACAATATCAACTCTAAGTGGCAAACCTCAAATGTTCACATTTTTATGGGATTGTAATATGCACATAGCTTATTACTCCCCCATAATGTGATAATTTGTTTTATTTTTAAACAAGAGGCAAATAAGACCAACAAGAGAAATTGATGGACATTGTAGAATTTGAATTTCTCATGAATATGACACACCACATAGTGACTAGATAAGATGAAATATCAAAACTAGGTGGTGTGCTTCATGTACATACATTTTTAGGTTTGTGAGGTGCACTAAGAACATCACTCCCCCAAAATGGGATAGTCCATTAATATCTCAAAGAGCCAAATAAAATCCACACAAGATTCAAAAAGCTCAACACAAAGTTACACATATATGATACACAACTAACATACACCACCTTGAATAACAAGATAAGTAAGAAAGGAGCATATCACATACAAACACATGCTAGGAACAAAACTAACACATGCAAGGGAGCAAGCAACTTTCAATGAATATATGAATTAAATACAAGTTACCGCAAGGAGGAAGCATTGGATATGAGATAGATATGTGATAATCCAATTGACTTGGCTTGAGAAATAAACCCATGAAGATCCCTTAATTCTTCAAAAATAGTCAAGTCACCAATGCCCTCCATAAACACCTATTGATCAAGTTGAAGCTTGTTGGTCCCCAACCAAGTTGGGTCCTAAGAGATTAGTCACAATAGGCTTGGGAACCCAAATGGTGCTTTTCTTGCCACCACTTTGAGCTCCCACATACTTGGCAAACACATTGCCACTTCTATCCTTCCCAAGAGAATAAACATCATCAATTATGATAGGGTTGGATGGGTTACCGACGGTGCATGAAGAAGCAAAGTGACCCTTGCCACGGCAAAGGTAGCAACACCGACTCTTCTCTTTCTTCTTAATAGGCTCCTCAACTTGAGGAGCATTCACTTGAGTCTTCTTAGGAGGCGGTCTTTGTTCAACCCGTGATTGAGCACGAGATTGAACAAGAGGCCGCTTCCCTAGTTGCTTCTCACTAAGAGGCTTCTTCTTCATCGGGCAATCCCGGACGTGATGCCCTTCAACCTTGCACTTGAAGCAAGTGATCTTGGACGGATTCTTCACTTGAACTTGGCCCTTATTCTTCTTCTCAACCTTGGACTTGTTCTTGTTGTTGGAGTTGAATCCAAGTCCACTCTTGTCATTGGGGGATTGTTGCACACTCAACATGTTGTCAAGTGCACGCTTCCCTTCATGACGCTTTTCCAAGCCTTTCTTCATAGAAGTGGCTTGTGCCTTGAGCTCTCCTCTTTTCTCTACATGGTTAGTGATAACACAACAACTAGAGGAGGTAGATGCATCATTGTTAGAGCAACAAGGCAAAGCAAGTAATTCATCACATGATGTACCAACATTTTTAGTGGATGAACTACTAGGACTAGCACATGGCATTTTAGCATTTTTAGTTATGGTTGTGCTATTATCCACATGAGGCTCACAAGATGTTACCTTTGTAGTGACGGCCTCATGAGCTAACTTTAGACTAGCATAGGAAGCTAGAAGATCATCATTAGAGCTAGATAGCTTTTTATGACTTTCTTCCAACTCCCTATACTTGCTAGTTAGCAACTCAAGTTGAGCCCTTAGCTCAACATTCTCCTTCAAAGTAGATACTTCACAAGAAATTGAGTTAGTAGCACAAGCATCATTGTCATTAGGAATAGAAGAAGATAACTTCGCAAGCTCATCATTTAACTTAGCATTTTCATTTTTTGTGACTTTATATTTAGCATGAGCATGGTCACGTTCTTTAATGATTTTAGCAATTATATCATTATGAGACTCCTCGATAGATTCTAGTTTCTCCTCTAGAGAAGCACGAGTCTCTTGCTCTTCCTCAAGAGCATCTTCTAACGATGCTTTCTCCATAGCATCATCTCTTTCGATCTTACCCTTTTCTTCAAGGCTTGCTTCCAAGGCCTCAATAGTTTCCCCACGCTCAATAAGAGTGCTCATGATTTCAAAGAGGTTAGCTTGAGCACTTTCATTAGTAGGAATGGCTTTGAGAATCATTAGACCTTTATTTTGAAGAAGGGCATTAATTTTTTCCATATCAACTTCTTCATCATTATTATCATTATCATTATTATCATCATTGTCATTACTAGAAGAAGATTTAGCCATGAGACAATGAGAGGTGAAAGATGAAGAATAATTGATTTTTGAACTACTCAAGTTCAAATCTTGTTGCATAGCAAATTGGGTTTCCTCTACATTATTATTAATGCAAGAGTTAGAGGGAACACAAGCATTTTTATCATGGCAACAAGATAAAGCAAGCATATCATAAAGAGATTCATCCAAGCAAATTTTTGATGATATGCAAGGACTATCAACACTAGCATGAAGATCATTTATAGTGCTATGAGTGTTTAGGTCCAAAGATGAAGCATTGCAACAAGATAGAGATAAATGATCATCATTAATGAGCTCACTATCAAGGTTGCAAAACCTATCACTACTCACTATTTTATTGGATTGTGGCTTACCACATTTTGGTGAAGTAGATGAAGACGAGGGCTCGTCACGGCCGGAGGTGGAGGGAGAGCAATCATCCTCAATAGAGTTGGACACGCCATATTTATCTTGAAGCTTGGTCCATAGCTCATGAGCATCCCGGAGAGGCATGATTGACTCGAAAACTACAACACTCACAAATTTGCAAAACTCATTAGAAGCTAGAGCATCTAGATATAAGTTTTTCTCATCCTCTAAAGTCGTACTTTCGTAATCCTTTGGAGGAGAAAAACCTATATCTAAGATACGCTCTATATTGGGGTCCAAGACCCGTAAGTGATTAAGCATATGAGTTTTCCAAACATTAAAATTTGTGCCATTAAATCTAAACAAGGAATTGTGCACTAAATCCCTAGACGACATCTTTACTCTCTAGGCGGTAAAGCCAAACAAGAGAGACGAGGCTCTGATACCAATTGAAAGAACAACTATGCCCGAGATGTCGCCTAGAGGGGGGGGGGGGTGAATAGGCGATTAAAATTTTTTCTATTTAGGGGCTTGATAATTGCGGAATAAAACTAGGTGTTTAAATTAACAAGCCAACAACCTAAAATTCTAGGTTTACCTAAGTGCACCAACAACCTATGCTAAACAAGGCAAGTAACAAGATGATAGCAAGATATAGACTTCAAGCACGATGGCTATCACAATGTAAATTTGCATAAGTAAAAGCTCGGGTATAGAAATAACCGAGGCACGCGGAGACGAAGATTTATTCCCGAGTTCCTCCTTGTTAAGGGAGTACGTCTCGTTGGAGGGGTGTGAGCTCGCCACAAAAGGCCTACTCAAGATGCCACAAAGGCCTCACCCTATTCTCCGATGAACCGCACCCAAAGGCTTGGTTCACCTTCCACTATCGGAATCCTTCGGGGCGGATTCCGGAGCCCTTTACAACTTCTCTTGGGGCACACACCCACAACTCAATTGGGGGCTCCCAAACTCGTGCCGAAGCTCCACAAGCCGAAGTCTTCGCGGCACCTCCAAACCGTCTAGGGTACACAATGCACCCAAGAGGCACAAAGCTCTTGGGAACACAATGCACCCAAGAGTAACAAGCTTCCAACCTTCAATCCCACGAATCACCGTGGGGAGCACAACCCGATGCAACAAATGCAAAAGGGGAAGATCACACCAAATGGTCAAATTCTTCTCCCCAAAATCCAACCGAAGCAAACTAATGCTACGGAGGGATTTAGGAGGAAGAACGGAGGAGAAACACCAAGAACTCCAAAATCTAGATCCCACGAGTTCCCCTCACTTAGAGGAGATTTTGTTTGGTGGAAGATGGATCTAGATCTCCTCTCTTGTTTCCCTAAATTTGGGCAAGAATCATCGGAGGGATTAGAGGGAATCGAGCTCTCAAAATGTTGGCAATGGAGGAGAGAGAGCAGGGATGAGATCTACTCAGAAAATGGGGAAGAAACCCCTTTTATAGGTGGCTCCAAAAGGAGCCGTGGAGAGAAAACGTGGACAAAAGAGGAAAAAAGTGCCCTGGCAGCCGGCCAGCAGCCGCTGGACCGGCCGGCCGCCGAGCCGAAGCAGCGCACAGAGCAGGGCGAACGAGGACCGCGCCCCCCCGGCCTGGGCCGGCGGCGCTGGGCCGGGCGGCCCAGCCAAGGAAAGGAGCGAGGCCGGCGAGGGAGCCGAAGCTCCCGGCCTGCAGCCGGCCCAGGCCCAGCCTGGCGGGCAAAGGGAGGCCGGCGGCCTGCCCGACACTCCCGGCCTGAGGCCGGCCACGGGCCCGGCCAGGCCGGCTAGACTGCTTTTTTTCTTTTCAATTTCTGTTTTTCTGAGAAATAAAAACCCCGAGATAAAACCGCAATAACTTTCGCATACGAACTCCGTTTTCGATAAACTTGGACTCGTTGGAATCGTCACAACGAGCACTACAAGAATATGTAGAGAAACATCATAGTCCAAGAATATATTATAAAGATAAATGGGAAAAGGTAAAAGCTCCCATTTGCAAATCGGAAATGCAATAACTTTCACCCACGAACTCCGTTTTCGATAATCTTGGACTCGTTGGAATCGTCACAACGAGCACAACAAGATTATGCAAAGAAACATCATAGTCCAAGAAAATATAATAAAACCAAATGGGGAAAGTTAAAAACTCTTTTTCGCAAACCGAAAATGCCGGAACTTTTGCAATTGACGTCCGAATGAAATAAAACCAATTTTGTTGGAAAGAGGACGACAAATGCTACCTTTGAAAATGACAAACAAGCAATGGAGATTTTGCAAAGAAATGGAAGAGAGAAATCTTCCGCTCGGATAAACCGGCAAAATCTCCAATACCGAAACCGCAATAGAAGACGCATATGAAAACCGTTTTCGGTGAACTTGGCTTTGTCATGACAAGCACGACAAGCACCAAGACCACACCACGATTCGAGACAAATAAGAACCAATAAAGATGATTGCATGGATGCAAAGGTTTGTGCTCTCTACGATGATACGATCACGATATTCGGTCGAGAGCCCCTCTTGATAGTACGGTTATCTATCCTATAACCCGGTCTTTCACTAAACAACATGAGACCGGTAAAATAGAAACCCTATCAAGATCATACCTTTGCCTTGCGCATAAATCCACTTGAGGTCGATGAAGACAATCTTCATCTCCCTCAAGACGCACCGACATTTTCTCATTGCGCTTCGCTTGGTGAAGATCACATGTGGCTCCCCCATAACACCAAATTGGGAGAAGCCAGCCTCTTCGGCATATCTTCACTTGGCCTTGAGTGATCAACCGCAAATCTTGCCTTGATCACAACACAACATCTTCTCCTAAGCTTGCTTGATCCAACAATGGGACCAAGCAATCAAAGGACACACCTACAAATAGAGCTCAAAGCAAATCATTAGTCCATAGAGATTGTCATTAATTACCAAAACCATGCATGGGGCAACCATGCACTTTCAATCTCCCCATTTTGGTAATTGATGACAATCCCTTTTAAGAGGGTTTATATAAGAATAAACAACCTTGCAGACAAACAGCAAGGATGCAAGCGCATTAAAGGCGCAACACAAGCATAAAACCCAAATTCCCTTAAACCCTCTAAACTTCTCCCCATTGGCATCGATTGCCGAAATGGGAAGAAAAATTTAGAGAGCCAATATAATATGAGTTCCTCATAAAGGTGATGACAATCCCTTTTAACGAAAAATTAGAGGAAATCAAACTATATTGAGGATCAAAAGATTGCAAAAGATGAATCATTTTAAACATCTCCACAAAGGAGAAAAGCAATCAAAAGATCCAAAGCGAGAGTTCTAAATAAAAACGGAGAAGCTCCCCAATGTTCATGCACAAATGAGGAGTGCACAAATATGGCATCCTCGCTCCCCAAAATTATCTAGAACACGCAACAAGTGCAAGAGTGCATAATGCAAAAGCAAATCATAGCACTTGCACCAAAGATGTGGTTGAGCCATAAGAAGATACCAATTTTCAAAAATTCATCATAAGATAGGCCCAACCGAGATAAAAGATCTTTTAAAGAAATATGTTCACAAGCTTAGGGATACCAATTGGAAACTAAAACCAATTGAAAATGCCAAAAGCTAGTGAGAGCATTTAGCCAATAAAATTCAACATGCTCACCATGGTAGGCATGAAGTCAAAGATCTTCAAAAAAAACATGAGTGTGCAACGATACCAATAAACAATAAGACAAGCACTCATGAGACAAATTTGGAACCACCAAAGAATTATAGATGAAAAACAAGGTGGCTCAAAAGAAATAGGATACCAACTAAAAGATGACCTCTCTCATATGTATAGGTTTCTTATTAGACAAACCATTGAAGATATACATCCGCAAAGAAACATATACATACGAAATGGTCCGGGAAAAAGATAACAAGGTATCCAAAAGGAAGTCATAAATATACAAATGAGATTGTTGCTTAAAAGCATAGCACATAGCTCAAATTATCTCATTGTATATAAATGAACTTCAAATATATCAAATGCATCACACATATCACTAAGGGAACAAGAGATAGTGAAGATGCTTTGATATAGGCAACAAGTATCACAAGGAAATAATATCAATTGAAGAAAGGTTTTTGCAAATTCATCACACATATCACAAAGATATATTAAGTGAAGGAAAAAGCCAAAACCACAACAATTGCATATAAAGCTTTCATGCCAAGAGGCAACCTACACAAGGTTGGATACTAGAAAAGTATGCATGAGATAGATACTTGTTACCGAGATGGCATTGGTGATGAAGATGATGAGAGTTGGTTTGACATCAAAGCTTGACTCCGACAATCACATGGTGAGAACACCTTCCTTATGAATGAGACAAGCATCCAATGCATCTCCATTGTACCTAAAACACAATTAGAGTACAAAATGGTTCCCAAACTCATTGGGTCCCATAGTAGTTAGATCAACTACAATATATAGGAAACACTCCACATAAATATGTGCATATAGATATGAAATTGAATTTCATGCACATCTTAGCCGATTTAGGATTCGGTGGAGTATCCCCTATATATTGGATCAAGAAAGATAGCATGCTAAAATAATATAATATAGTAACCTAGCATGCAAAGGCTTTCTAGAACCAAAAGAGATACAATTTGGACAAAAACACCAAGTAAACCAAGAAGAGAGCACACCAAGGTGTGACACAAAAAGGTTGTCCAAATTATATCAAAATCCAAATCAACACATGATTGAGGAAAAATCAAATCAACAAATGATTGATTCCAAACACATCAACACATGAAGTGTGATATCAAAAGGAATCAAATCAACACAACAAATGATCGATAAGACACCAATTGAAAATAAGATACCAATTAAAACAAAAAATATCAACTAGGAGAAAAGATACCAAGAAGAGGGTGATACTTGACCGAAATCAAGTAAAGTAAGATAAGGCAAAAAGGTATCAAGACTCCCACAATAAATATCAATTGGAACAAATATCTATGGAGGAGATATTAAATTCCAATTAATACCAATTGAAGGTACCAACACAAGATAAAGAATCAAATGCCAATTGAAAGGATCAATAATTGATAGATAGGATTAGTGTTCTAAATAAAAAGGAATGCTCCCCCAAGATTAATGCATTATCTTAGATATTTGCATTTGAATACAAAATGCATGCACAAGGGATCATTACTCTCCATATTTTATTTAAAACACTAAACACTACCAATTGAAAGATAGGATCCATTCAAAAGGCAAGGAAGGCAATAGATAAAGCAAATTAACGCAAGAGCCAATGTGAAGATGGTCTACAAAATCCACCACAATTACTAGTATCACTTGTCATGGACAAGGAGTATATAGAGATATTTCTCGGTGGTATAAAGGAATGATGTACAAGACCAACTTCACCACAAACTAGCAAATGGCAAAAGATAGGAATTAAAACACCATTTTTAAAGAGGTTTGTTGGTAGTTTCAATTATTCGAACCAACCGGCAAAGCCATGGTTAGAATAAAAGGAAACAAATGGTTTCTCACATAATATATGGAAATGCATATTAGAGAAAAACCACACCAAGCAACCTCACACAAACAAGAACCAAAGGGTAACCACAAAGGAAAATTGGAACTTGTTTGAGTAAACATGCCACATAGGAAATGGATAATGTACAATATCAACTCTAAGTGGCAAACCTCAAATGTTCACATTTTTATGGGATTGTAATATGCACATAGCTTATTACTCCCCCATAATGTGATAATTCATTTTATTTTTAACAAGAGGCAAATAAAACCAACTAGAGAAATTAATGGACATTGTAGAATTTGAATTTCTCATGAGTATGACATGCCACATAGTAGCTAGATAATAATGAAATATCAATACTAGGTGGTGTGCCTCATCTACACATTTTTAGGTTTGTGAAGTGCACAAAGCACATCACTCCCCCAAAATGGGATAGTCCATTAATATCTCAAAGAGCCAAATGAAATCCACACAAGATTCAATAAAGCTCAACACACAAATTACACATACATGATACACAACTACATACACAACCTTGAGTAACAAGACAAGTAGGAAAGAAGCATATCACATACAAGCACATGCTAGGAACAAAACTAACACATGCAAGGGAGCAAGCAACTTTCAATGAATATATGAGTTAAATACAAGTTACCGCAAGGAGGAAGCATTGGATATGAGATAGATATGTGATAATCCAATTGACTTGGCTTGAGAAATAAACCATGAAGATCCCTTAATTCTTCAAAATAGTCAAGTCACCAATGTCCTCCACTAACACCTATTGATCAAGTTGAAGCTTGTTGGTCCCCAACCAAGTTGGGTCCTAAGAGGTTAGTCACAATAGGCTTGGGAACCCAAATGGTGCTTTTCTTGACACCACTTTGAGCTCCCACATACTTGGCAAACACATTGCCAACTCTATCCTTCCCAAGAGAATAAACATCATCAATTATGATAGGGTTGGATGAGGTACCGTTAGTGCATGAAGAAGCAAAATGACCTTTGCCACGGCAAAGGTAGCAACACCGACTCTTCTTCTTCTTAATAGGCTCCTCAACTTGAGGAGCATTGACTTGAGTCTTCTTAGGAGGTGGCCTTTGTTCAACCCGTGGTTGAGCACGAGATTGAACAAGAGGCCGCTTCCCTAGTTGCTTCTCACTAAGAGGCTTCTTCTTCTTCATTGGGCAATCCCGAACGTGGTGCCCTTCAAGCCTTGCACTTGAAGCAAGTGATCTTGGCCGGATTCTTGACTTGAACTTGGCCCTTCTTCTTCTCAACCTTGGACTTGTTCTTGTGTTGGAGTTGAATCCAAGTCCACTCTTGTCATTGGGGATTGTTGCACACTCAACATGTTGTCAAGTGCACGCTTCCCTTCATGACGCTTTTCCAAGCATTTCTTCATAGAAGTGGCTTGGGCCTTGAGCTCTCCTCTTTCTCTACATGGTTAGTGACAACACAAGAACTAGAGAAGGTAGATGCATCATTGTTAGAGCAACAAGGCAAAGCAAGTAATTCATCACATGATGTACCAACATTTTTAGTGGATGAACTACTAGGACTAGCACATGGCATTTTAGCATTTTTAGTTAAAGTTGTGCTATATCCACATGAGGCTCACTAGATGTTACCTTTGTAGTGATTGCCTCATGAGCTAACTTTAGACTAGCATAGGATGCTAGAAGATCATCATTAGAGCTAGATAGCTTTTTATGATTTTCTTCCAACTCCCTATACTTGCTAGTTAGCAACTCAAGTTGAGCCCTTAGCTCAACATTCTCCTTCAAAGTAGATGCTTCACAAGAAATTGAGTTAGTAGCACAAGCATCATTGACATTAGGAATAGAAGAAGATAACTTGGCAAGCTCATCATTTAATCTAGCATTTTCATTTTTCGTGACTTTATATTTAGCATGAGCATGGTCACGTTCTTTAATGATTTTAGCAATTATTTCATTATGAGACTCCTCGATAGAATTCTAGTTTCTCCTCAAGAGAAGCACGAGTCTCTTGCTCTTCCTCAAGAGCATCTTCTAACGATGCTTTCTCCATAGCATCATCTCTTTCGATCTTACCCTTTTCTTCAAGGCTTGCTTCCAAGGCCTCAATAGTTTCCCCACGCTCAATAAGAGTGCTCATGATTTCAAAGAGGTTAGCTTGAGCACTTTTTAGTAGGAATGGCTTTGAGAATCATTAGACCTTTATTTGAAGAAGGGCATTAATTTTTTCCATATCAACTTCTTCATCATTATTATCATTATCATTATTATCATCATTGTCATTACTAGAAGAAGATTTAGCCATGAGACAATGAGAGGTGAAAAGAAGAATAATTGATTTTTGAACTACTCAAGTTCAAATCTTGTTGCATAGCAAATTGGGTTTCCTCTACATTATTATGCAAGAGTTAGAGGGAACACAAGCATTTTATCATGGCAACAAGATAAAGCAAGCATATCATAAAGAGATTCATCCAAGCAAATTTTTGATGATATGCAAGGACTATCAACACTAGCATGAAGATCATTTATAGTGCTATGAGTGTTTAGGTCCAAGATGAAGCATTGCAACAAGATAGAGATAAATGATCATCAAATGAGCTCACTATCAAGGTTGCAAAACCTATCACTACTCACCATTACATTGGATTGTGGCTTACCACATTTTGGTGAAGTAGATGAAGACGAGAACTCGTCACGGCCGGAGGTGGAGGGAGAGCAATCATCCTCAATAGAGTTGGACACTCCATATTTTTCTTGAAGCTTGGTCCAAAGCTCATGAGCATCCCGGAGAGGCATGATTGACTCGAAAACTACAACACTCACAAATTTGCAAAACTCATTAGAGCTAGAGCATCTAGATATAAGTTTTTCTCATCCTCTAAAGTCGTACTTTCGTAGTCCTTTGGAGGAGAAAAACCTATATCTAAGATACGCTCAATATTGGGGTCCAAGACCCGTAAGTGACTAAGCATATGAGTTTTCCAAACATTAAAATTTGTGCCATTAAATCTAAACAAGGAATTGTGCACTAAATCCCTAGACGACATCTTTACTCTCTAGGCGGTAAAGCCAAACAAGAGAGACGAGGCTCTGATACCAATTGAAAGAACAAGCTATGCCCGGATGTCGCCTAGAGGGGGGGGGGTGAATAGGCGATTAAAACTTTTTCTATTTAGGGGCTTGATAATTGCGGAATAAAACTAGGTGTTTAAATTAACAAGCCAACAACCTAAAATTCTAGGTTTACCTAAGTGCACCAACAACCTATGCTAAACAAGGCAAGTAACAAGGTGATAGCAAGATATAGACTTCAAGCACGATGGCTATCACAATGTAAATTGCATAAGTAAAAGCTCGGGTATAGAAATAACCGAGGCACGCGGAGACGAAGATTTATTCCCGAGTTCCTCCTTGTTAAGGGAGTACGTCTCGTTGGAGGGGTGTGAGCTCGCCACAAAAGGCCTACTCAAGATGCCACAAAGGCCTCACCCTATTCTCCGATGAACCGCACCCAAGGCTTGGTTCACCTTCCACTATCGGAATCCTTCGGGGCGGATTCCGGAGCCCTTACAACTTTTGGGGCACACACCCACAACTCAATTGGGGGCTCCCAAACTCGTGCCGAAGCTCCACAAGCCGAAGTCTTCGCGGCACCTCCAAACCGTCTAGGGTACACAATGCACCCAAGAGGCACAAGCTCTTGGGAACACAATGCACCCAAGAGTAACAAGCTTCCAACCTTCAATCCCACGAATCACCGTGGGGAGCACAACCCGATGCAACAAATGCAAAAGGGGAAGATCACACCAAGTGGTCAAATTCTTCTCCCCAAAATCCAACCGAAGCAACTAATGCTACGGAGGGATTTAGGAGGAAGAACGGAGGAGAAACACCAAGAACTCCAAAATCTAGATCCCACAAGTTCCCCTCACTTAGAGGAGATTTTGATTGGTGGAAAGATGGATCTAGATCTCCTCTCTTGTTTCCCTAAATTTGGGCAAGAATCATCGGAGGGATTAGGAGGAATCGAGCTCTCAAAATGTTGGCAATGGAGGAGAGAGAGCAAGGGATGAGATCTGCAAGAAAATGGGGAAGAAAACCCTTTTATAGGTGGCTCCAAAAAGAGCCGTTGGAGGAGAAAACGTTGGACAAAGGGAGAAAAAGTGCAGCCAGGGAGCCCAGCCTTGGGCCGGCCGGCAGCCGGCCAGGCCGGCCAGGAAACAGCGAAGAGAAGGGCAGGCACGCAGACGGGCCGGCCTTCACCCGGCCTGGGCCAGCCTGCTCGCGCAGGAGGCCGGGGAAGTGGCCGAAGGCGCCGGCCTGGGCCCGGTCGCGGCCCAGCCAAGGAAAGGAGCGAGGCCGGCGAGGGAGCCGAAGCTCCCGGCCTGCAGCCGGCCCAGGCCCAGCCTGGCGGGCAAAGGGAGGCCGGCCTGCCCGACACTCCCGGCCTGAGGCCGGCCACGGGCCCGGCCAGGCCGGCTAGACTGCTTTTTTTCTTTTTCATTTCTGTTTTTCTGAGAAATAAAAACCCCGAGATAAACCGCAATAACTTTCGCATACGAACTCCGTTTTCGATAAACTTGGACTCGTTGAAATCGTCACAACGAGCACTACAAGAATATGCAGAGAAACATCATAGTCCAAGAATATATTATAAAGATAAATGGGAAAGGTAAAAGCTCCCATTTGCAAATCGGAAATGCAATAACTTTCACCCACGAACTCCGTTTTCGATAATCTTGGACTCGTTGGAATCGTCACAACAAGCACAACAAGATTATGCAAAGAAACATCATAGTCCAAGAAAATATAATAAAACCAAATGGGGAAAGTTAAAAACTCTTTTTCGCAAACCGAAAATGCCGGAACTTTTGCAATTGACGTCCGAATGAAATAAAACCAATTTTGTTGGAAAGAGGACGACAAATGCTACCTTTGAAAATGACAAACAAGCAATGGAGATTTTGCAAAGAAATGGAAGAGAGAAATCTTCCGCACGGATAAACCGGCAAAATCTCCAATACCGAAACCGCAATAGAAGACGCATATGAAAACCGTTTTCGGTGAACTTGGCTTTGTCATGACAAGCACGACAAGCACCAAGACCACACCACGATAAGAGACAAATAAGAACCAATAAGATGATTGCATGGATGCAAAGGTTTGTGCTCTCTACGATGATACGATCACGATATTCGGTCGAGAGCCCCTCTTGATAGTACGGTTACCTATCCTATAATCCGGTCTCTCACTAAACAACATGAGACCGGTAAAATAAAAACCCTATCAAGATCATACCTTTGCCTTGCGCACTAATCCACTTGAGGTCGAAGAAGACGATCTTCATCTCCTCAAGATGCACCACCTTTCTTCATTGCGCTTCGCTTGGTGAAGATTCACATGTGGCTCCCCCATACACCAAGATGGGAGAAGCACCTCTTCGGCATATCTTCACTTGGCCTTTGATCAACACAAATCTTTTCTTCCCTTGAGCTTGACTCCAACAAATGGAGATCAAGCAAAGCATCTTGACTCCAACACATGGAGACAAGCTTGGTCTTGATCAACAAATGACCTTGACACAAGATAAAGGACAACCTACACATAGAGCTCAAAACAAATCTTAGTCCATCGAGATTGTCATTAATTACCAAAACTATGCATGGGGGCAACCATGCACTTTCAATCTCCCCATTTTGGTAATTGATGACATCCCGTTTAAGAGGGTTTATATAAAGAATAAAGCATCCTTGCATGACAAACAAGCAAGAATGCAAAGCGCATTAAAGGCAAATGCAACAAAAGCATAAAACCCAAATTCCTTAAACCCTCTAAACTTCTCCCCCATTGGCATCGATTGCCGAATGGGAAGAAAAATTTAGAGAGCCAATATAATATGAGTTCCTCCATAAAGGTGTGCATTACTCAAGATATGAGTGAAATCAAATGCACTTATTCATTGACGAATAATTAGAGGAAATCAAACTATATGAGGGATCCAAAGATTGCAAAAAAAAATGAAACCATTTTAAACATCTCCACAAGGAGAAAGGCAATCAAAAAGATCCAAAGCAAGAGTTCTAAATAAAAACGGAGAAGCTCCCCAATTTTCATGCACAAATGAGAGTGCACAAAAATGGCATCCTCACTCCCCAAAATTATCTAGAACACGCAACAAGTGCAAGAGTGCATAATGCAAAAGCAAATCATAGCACTTGCACCAAAGATGTGGTTGAGCCATAAAGAAGATACCAATTTTCAAAAATTCATCATAAGATAGGCCCAACCGAGATAAAAGATCTTTTAAAGAAATATGTTCACAAGCTTAGGGATACCAATTGGAAACTAAAACCAATTGAAAATGCCAAAAGCTAGTGAGATCATTTAGCCAATAAAATTCAACATGCTCACCATGGTAGGCATGAAGTCAAAGATCTTCAAAAAATACATGAGTGTGCAAAGATACCAATAAACAATAAGACAAGCACTCATGAGACAAATTTGGAGCCACCAAAGAATTATAGATGAAAAACAAGGTGGCTCAAAAGAAATAGGATACCAACTAAAAGGTGACCTCTCTCATATGTATAGGTTTCTTATTAGACAAACCATTGAAGATATACATCCGCAAAGAAACATATACATACGAAATGGTCCGGGAAAAAGATAACAAGGTATCCAAAAGGAAGTCATAAATATACAAATGAGATTGTTGCTTAAAAGCATAGCACATAGCTCAAATTTATCTCATTGTATATAAATGAACTTCAAATATATCAAATGCATCACACATATCACTAAGGGAACAAGAGATAGTGGAGATGCTTTGAATAGGCAACAAGTATCACAAGGAAATAATATCAATTGAAGAAAGGTTTTTGCAAATTCAACACACATATCACAAAGATATATTAAGTGAAGGAAAAAGCCAAAACCACAACAATTGCATATAAGAGCTTTCATGCCAAGAGGCAACCTACACAAGGTTGAATACTAGAAAGGTATGCATGAGATAGATACTTGTTACCGAGATGCATTGAAGATGAAGATGATGAGAGTTGGTTTGTACATCAAAGCTTGACTCCGACAATCACACGGTGAGAACACCTTCCTTATGAATGAGGCAAGCATCCAATGCATCTCCATTGTACCTAAAACACAATTAGAGTACAAAATGGTTCCCAAACTCATTGGGTCCCATAGTAGTTAGATCAACTACAATATATAGAACATACTCCACATAAATATGTGCATATAGATATGAAATTGAATTTCATGCACATCTTAGCCGATTTAGGATTCGGTGGAGTATCCCCTATATATTGGATCAAGAAAGATAAGCATGCATAAAATAATATATATAGTAACCGAGCATGCAAAGCTTTCTAGAACCAAACGAGATATAATTTGGACAAAAACACCAAGTAAACCAAGAAGAGAGCACACCAAGGTGTGACACAAAAAGGTTGTCCAAATTATATCAAAATCCAAATCAACACATGATTGAGGAAAAATCAAATCAACAAATGATTGATTCCAAAACACATCAACACATGAAGTGTGATATCAAAAGGAATCAAATCAACACAACAAATGATCGATAAGACACCAATTGAAAATAAGATACCAATTAAAACAACAAATATCAACTAGGAGAAAAGATACCAAGAAGAGGGTGATACTTGACCGAAATCAAGTAAAGTAGGAATAAGCAAAAAGATATCAAGACTCCCACAATAAATATCAATTGGAACAAATATCTATGGAGGAGATATTAAATTCCAATTAATACCAATTGAAGGTACCAACACAAGATAAATAATCAAATGCCAATTGAAAGGATCAATAATTGATAGATAGGAATAGTGTTCTACATAAAAAGGAATGCTCCCCCAAGATAATGCATTATCTTCTAGATATTTGCATTTTAATACAAAATGCATGCACAAGGGATCATTACTCTCCATATTTTATTTACAACACTAAACACTACCAATGAAAATAGGATCCATTCAAAGGCAAGAAGGCAATAGATAAAGCAACTTAACGCAAGAGCCAATGTGAAGATGGTCTACAAAATCCACCACAATTACTAGTATCACTTGTCAAGGACAAGGAGTATATAGAGATATTTCTCGGTGGTATATAGGAATGATGTACAAGACCAACTTCACCACAAACTAGCAAATGGCAAAAGATAGGAATTAAAACACCATTTTTAAAGAGGTTTGTTGGTAGTTTCAATTATTCGAATCAACCGGCAAAGCCATGATTAGAATAAAAGGAAACAAATGGTTTCTCACATAATATATGGAAATGCATATTAGAGAAAAACCACACCAAGCAACCTCACACAAACAAGAACCAAAGGGTAACCACAAAGGAAAATTGGAACTTGTTTGAGTAAACATGCCACATAGGAAATGGATAATGTACAATATCAACTCTAAGTGGCAAACCTCAAATGTTCACATTTTTATGGGATTGTAATATGCACATAGCTTATTACTCCCCCATAATGTGATAATTCATTTTATTTTTAAACAAGAGGCAAATAAGACCAACTAGAGAAATTAATGGACATTGTAGAATTTGAATTTCTCATGAATATGACACACCACATAGTGACTAGATAAGATGAAATATCAAAACTAGGTGGTGTGCTTCATGTACATACATTTTTAGGTTTGTGAGGTGCACTAAGCACATCACTCCCCCAAAATGGGATAGTCCATTAATATCTCAAAGAGCCAAATAAAATCCACACAAGATTCAATAAAGCTCAACACAATGTTACAAATACATGATACACAACTAACATACACAACCTTGAATAACAAGATAAGTAAGAAAGGAGCATATCACATACAAGCACATGCTAGGAACAAAACTAACACATGCAAGGGAGCAAGCAACTTTCAATGAATATATGAATTAAATACAAGTTACCGCAAGGAGGAAGCATTGGATATGAGATAGATATGTGATAATCCAATTGACTTGGCTTGAGAAATAAACCCATGAAGATCCCTTAATTCTTCAAAAATAGTCAAGTCACCAATGCCCTCCATAAACACCTATTGATCAAGTTGAAGCTTGTTGGTCCCCAACCAAGTTGGGTCCTAAGAGATTAGTCACAATAGGCTTGGGAACCCAAATGGTGCTTTTCTTGACACCACTTTGAGCTCCCACATACTTGGCAAACACATTGCCACTTCTATCCTTCCCAAGAGAATAAACATCATCAATTATGATAGGGTTGGATGGGTTACCGTACGTGCATGAAGAAGCAAAGTGACCCTTGCCACGGCAAAGGTAGCAACACCGACTCTTCTCTTCTTCTTAATAGGCTCCTCAACTTGAGGAGCATTCACTTGAGTCTTCTTAGGAGGTGGTCTTTGTTCAACCCGTGATTGAGCACGAGATTGAACAAGAGGCCGCTTCCCTAGTTGCTTCTCACTAAGAGGCTTCTTCTTCATTGGGCAATCCCGAACAGTGATGCCCTTCAACCTTGCACTTGAAGCAAGTGATCTTGGACGGATTCTTGACTTGAACTTGGCCCTTATTCTTCTTCTCAACCTTGGACTTGTTCTTGTTGTTGGAGTTGAATCCAAGTCCACTCTTGTCATTGGGGATTGTTGCACACTCAACATGTTGTCAAGTGCACGCTTCCCTTCATGACGCTTTTCCAAGCCTTTCTTCATAGAAGTGGCTTGGGCCTTGAGCTCTCCTCTTTTCTCTACATGGTTAGTGATAACACAAGTACTAGAGGAGGTAGATGCATCATTGTTAGAGCAACAAGGCAAAGCAAGTAATTCATCACATGATGTACCAACATTTTTAGTGGATGAACTACTAGGACTAGCACATGGCATTTAGCATTTTTAGTTATGGTTGTGCTATTATCCACATGAGGCTCACAAGATGTTACCTTTGTAGTGACGGCCTCATGAGCTAACTTTAGACTAGCATAGGAAGCTAGAAGATCATCATTAGAGCTAGATAGCTTTTTATGACTTTCTTCCAACTCCCTATACTTGCTAGTTAGCAACTCAAGTTGAGCCCTTAGCTCAACATTCTCCTTCAAAGTAGATACTTCACAAGAAATTGAGTTAGTAGCACAAGCATCATTGTCATTAGGAATAGAAGAAGATAACTTCGCAAGCTCATCATTTAACTTAGCATTTTCATTTTTGTGACTTTATATTTAGCATGAGCATGGTCACGTTCTTTAATGATTTTAGCAATTATATCATTATGAGACTCCTCGATAGATTCTAGTTTCTCCTCTAGAGAAGCACGAGTCTCTTGCTCTTCCTCAAGAGCATCTTCTAACGATGCTTTCTCCATAGCATCATCTCTTTCGATCTTACCCTTTTCTTCAAGGCTTGCTTCCAAGGCCTCAATAGTTTCCCCACGCTCAATAAGAGTGCTCATGATTTCAAAGAGGTTAGCTTGAGCATTTTCATTAGTAGGAATGGCTTTGAGAATCATTAGACCTTTATTTTGAAGAAGGGCATTAATTTTTTCCATATCAACTTCTTCATCATTATTATCATTATCATTATTATCATCATTGTCATTACTAGAAGAAGATTTAGCCATGAGACAATGAGAGGTGAAAGATGAAGAATAATTGATTTTTGAACTACTCAAGTTCAAATCTTGTTGCATAGCAAATTGGGTTTCCTCTACATTATTATTAATGCAAGAGTTAGAGGGAACACAAGCATTTTGATCATGGCAACAAGATAAAGCAAGCATATCATAAGAGATTCATCCAAGCAAATTTTGATGATATGCAAGGACTATCAACACTAGCATGAAGATCATTTATAGTGCTATGAGTGTTTAGGTCCAAAGATGAAGCATTGCAACAAGATAGAGATAAATGATCATCATTAATGAGCTCACTATCAAGGTTGCAAAACCTATCACTACTCACTATTTTATTGGATTGTGGCTTACCACATTTTGGTGAAGTAGATGAAGACGAGGGCTCGTCACGGCCGGAGGTGGAGGGAGAGCAATCATCCTCAATAGAGTTGGACACGCCATATTTATCTTGAAGCTTGGTCCATAGCTCATGAGCATCCCGGAGAGGCATGATTGACTCGAAAACTACAACACTCACAAATTTGCAAAACTCATTAGAAGCTAGAGCATCTAGATATAAGTTTTTCTCATCCTCTAAAGTCGTACTTTCGTAATCCTTTGGAGGAGAAAAACCTATATCTAAGATACGCTCTATATTGGGGTCCAAGACCCGTAAGTGATTAAGCATATGAGTTTTCCAAACATTAAAATTTGTGCCATTAAATCTAAACAAGGAATTGTGCACTAAATCCCTAGACGACATCTTTACTCTCTAGGCGGTAAAGCCAAACAAGAGAGACGAGGCTCTGATACCAATTGAAAGAACAACTATGCCCGAGATGTCGCCTAGAGGGGGGGGGGGTGAATAGGCGATTAAAATTTTTTCTATTTAGGGGCTTGATAATTGCGGAATAAAACTAGGTGTTTAAATTAACAAGCCAACAACCTAAAATTCTAGGTTTACCTAAGTGCACCAACAACCTATGCTAAACAAGGCAAGTAACAAGATGATAGCAAGATATAGACTTCAAGCACGATGGCTATCACAATGTAAATTTGCATAAGTAAAAGCTCGGGTATAGAAATAACCGAGGCACGCGGAGACGAAGATTTATTCCCGAGTTCCTCCTTGTTAAGGGAGTACGTCTCGTTGGAGGGGTGTGAGCTCGCCACAAAAGGCCTACTCAAGATGCCACAAAGGCCTCACCCTATTCTCCGATGAACCGCACCCAAAGGCTTGGTTCACCTTCCACTATCGGAATCCTTCGGGGCGGATTCCGGAGCCCTTTACAACTTCTCTTGGGGCACACACCCACAACTCAATTGGGGGCTCCCAAACTCGTGCCGAAGCTCCACAAGCCGAAGTCTTCGCGGCACCTCCAAACCGTCTAGGGTACACAATGCACCCAAGAGGCACAAAGCTCTTGGGAACACAATGCACCCAAGAGTAACAAGCTTCCAACCTTCAATCCCACGAATCACCGTGGGGAGCACAACCCGATGCAACAAATGCAAAAGGGGAAGATCACACCAAATGGTCAAATTCTTCTCCCCAAAATCCAACCGAAGCAACTAATGCTACGGAGGGATTTAGGAGGAAGAACGGAGGAGAAACACCAAGAACTCCAAAATCTAGATCCCACAAGTTCCCCTCACTTAGAGGAGATTTTGTTTGGTGGAAAGATGGATCTAGATCTCCTCTCTTGTTTCCCTAAATTTGGGCAAGAATCATCGGAGGGATTAGGAGGAATCGAGCTCTCAAAATGTTGGCAATGGAGGAGAGAGAGCAAGGGATGAGATCTACACAGAAAATGGGGAATAAAACCCTTTTATAGGTGGCTCCAAAAAGGAGCCGTTGGAGGAGAAAACGTTGGACAAAGGGGAGAAAAAGTGCAGCCAGGGAGCCCAGCCTTGGGCCGGCCGGCAGCCGGCCAGGCCGGCCAGGAAACAGCGAAGAGAAGGGCAGGCACGCAGACGGGCCGGCCTTCACCCGGCCTGGGCCAGCCTGCTCGCGCAGGAGGCCGGGGAAGTGGCCGAAGGCGCCGGCCTGGGCCCGGTCGCGGCCCAGCCAAGGAAAGGAGTGAGGCCGGCGAGGGAGCCGAAGCTCCCGGCCTGCAGCCGGCCCAGGCCCAGCCTGGCGGGCAAAGGGAGGCCGGCGGCCTGCCCGACACTCCCGGCCTGAGGCCGGCCACGGGCCCGGCCAGGCCGGCTAGACTGCTTTTTTTCTTTTTCAATTTCTGTTTTTCTGAGAAATAAAAACCCCGAGATAAAACCGCAATAACTTTCGCATACGAACTCCGTTTTCGATAAACTTGGACTCGTTGAAATCGTCACAACGAGCACTACAAGAATATGTAGAGAAACATCATAGTCCAAGAATATATTATAAAGATAAATGGGAAAAGGTAAAAGCTCCCATTTGCAAATCGGAAATGCAATAACTTTTACCCACGAACTCCGTTTTCGATAATCTTGGACTCGTTGGAATCGTCACAACGAGCACAACAAGATTATGCAAAGAAACATCATAGTCCAAGAAAATATTATAAAAACAAATGGGGAAAGTTAAAAACTCTTTTTTGCAAACCGAAAATGCCGGAACTTTTGCAATTGACTTCCGAATGAAATAAAACCAATTTTGTTGGAAAGAGGACGACAAATGCTACCTTTGAAAATGACAAACAAGCAATGGATATTTTGCAAAGAAATGGAAGAGAGAAATCTTCCGCTCGGATAAACCGGCAAAATCTCCAATACCGAAACCGCAATAGAAGAAGCATATGAAAACCGTTTTCGGTGAACTTGGCTTTGTCATGACAAGCACGACAAGCACCAAGACCACACCACGATTCGAGACAAATAAGAACCAATAAAGATGAATGCATGGATGCAACGGTTTGTGCTCTCTATGGTGATACGATCACGATATTCGGTCGAGAGCCCCTCTTGATAGTACGGTTATCTATCCTATAACCCGGTCTTTCACTAAACAACATGAGACCGGTAAAATAGAAACCCTATCAAGATCATACCTTTGCCTTGCGCATAAATCCACTTGAGGTCGATGAAGACAATCTTCATCTCCTCAAGACGCACCACCTTTCTTCATTGCGCTTCGCTTGGTGAAGATTCACATGTGGCTCCCCCATACACCAAGATGGGAGAAGCACCTCTTCGGCATATCTTCACTTGGCCTTTGATCAACACAAATATTTTCTTCCCTTGAGCTTGACTCCAACAAATGGAGATCAAGCAAAGCATCTTGACTCCAACACATGGAGATAAGCTTGGTCTTGATCAACAAATGACCTTGACACAAGATAAAGGACAACCTACACATAGAGCTCAAAACAAATCTTAGTCCATCGAGATTGTCATTAATTACCAAAACTATGCATGGGGGCAACCATGCACTTTCAAAGTTGACCTCGATGGACCGTCAATTCACGAGCATCATCGACTACAAAAAAACAGCTAAGTCATTTTTATTTTTATTTCATATATTTTATTTTTTTAGTCAGTTAAATAAATTTAACACCTTCGAGTTAATCTCGGGGGCTATTAATTCTTCTGAGCCATGGTTGCCAAAGAGGACAAGCTGCCAGATGCGCGGTCCAAACATAGGTATCCTGACTCAGAAGATGGACGTTCGTTTCTTTGCTAAGACAGTTGATAAACGCAATAGACCAAGTAGTGCGTATGAACAATGCCGGATCGACTCTGAAGCACAGAGGCCTTTGTCGACAGAGCAAATCATATTTGCATGAAAAAAGTCACCGCGAAAGCCTGCTTTGTCAAGTCAAACGATTAATCAGTTGAACACAAATAAATTAAATCGTTGTAATATTTATTTAATTCTTTTCATACGTCATGAACGGTATAATGCATACACAATTTTATTTCAGGTACCTCAAAAGGAGTCCCGAGTTGCTGCAGCAAACAATCCGGCACTCGGGGGCTACACCATTCAAAAGCTCAAGAACATGAGTTATACATCAAGGAGTCCCGAGTCGTCGCAGGCAAACGACCCGGCACTCGGGGGCTACATCATCTGAAATTATGAGTTATCAGTACAAGCTCCAAGCCGTCACAAGTTAACAACTCGGCGCTTGGGGGCTACACATATACCAGTATAAACAAGCCGGCAGGAAAAGTCAGCAACATCTACACACAACTCGTCAAAAGGACTCGGAGAAAAATTCCGACTCGCTTCAAAACAAGTCGGCAGGAGAAGCCGACATTAACAAGTCGGCAGGAGAAGCCGGCATTAACAAGTCGACCGGAGAAGCCGGCATCGACGACTCGGCAAACGAAAACTCGACAACATCTTCGCCAACAACTCGGCAACGTCTACATCGACGACTCGGCAAATGACGACTCGGCAACATCTACATCGACAACCCGGCAAAGTCTACATCGACAACCCGGAAAATCCAGCACCGGGTGCCGCGACATCATCGACATCGACAAGCCGGCACACAACCCGACATGGACTCCGTGTCCCAAGAAGACAACGTCTTCAACAAATCAAGACCTTCCGCATGACTCTACGAGTCACCCGAAAGCTCGGGGGCTACTATTGTGGGTATGGGACACGGGTACCCGCAAGGATGATTAACGTGGCCCATCAGGAGGAAGCCCAGCAGGCCGACTCTAGTCAGAATAGGAAAAGAACTCACCTTACCGACTTGTATTAGATTAGCAGTGTCCTAAAAGGACTCGACATGTAAGCCGGCCTCCTCCACCTTTATAAGGAGGGGCAAGGCGCACCAAGAGGCAAGACCCGACAGACCCAACACAACCACGATAGACGGGACAGAGCCCGATAGATTAGACAAGTCTCACAGAGGAGTCGCCTCATCGGCGACTTCCACCATGAGAGGAATAAGACCTAGCCACAAACAGCACGTAGGGATATTACCGGATGATGTTTCTCGGGTCCCGAAGATGTATAAATCTTGTCTCCCGTGTCGTTCGTCTACTAACCCACATCGACGATGCCCGCGCGTACATAGTCCCGTATCTTCACCGTCGGTTTAATCCAACGACAGTATGCCTATAGAGAGGTGCTTAGAAGTCGGGATGGGATTGGGTCGCCCTGGACCTGGACCTGGCCTTGGCTCCCTCGGCCTCGAGGCCAACTTTGGAGGCCGTGCGTCGACCCATCCGATCAAGTGTCTCTGTCCCTGTTGTACCATTGGGCATCGTGGGTCGACCCATTATTTGTCATCGTCCAGCCGCTCGTCATATGCCTCATAATCTTGCTAGCATGGCTCGTAGTTCAATCCATGTCCAGGGCCGCCGCCACAGCATCCCCCATCGCCGGATGCGGCGTCGGCCGCCGACAGCCCGTGTGTGCTATTCCAGCGGCATACTCCTCATTTCTGGGCTGCTTTTGATCCATGTCCATGGCTGCCATCGCCACTGCATCACCCGTCGTCGGGGGTGGCGCCCGGCGGCCAACTCCCTGTCTCCTTGTCTTCTCTCGCACTCTCCTGTCCATGCACGACTGCTATGTGCTCGCGCTAATCCTCCGTCACCATCGCTCCCTTCCTCGCATGTCTGCCTGGGTCGACCCAACATACCCATTGGGTCAATAGGTACCGGCTCCTCTGACCCATTTTTTTCCCGAGACCGACCCAACCAACCCGTTGGCCTTGCTTTTGCGGGTCGGGCCAGTTACCCATTGGGTCGACCCGACCCATTCCCATCCTGACTTAGAAGAATAAACCGGGTTTTTTAAGCACTAGTGCTTATTTATACTTTTATACTAGGTAGATGCTACACTAGGCACTTCACCTATACAAATAAGCACCAATGCGTCTGAAAAGTTTGGTTTATTATTTTTAGAGTGAATTCCACTTTTTACCCCGTATTTATGCATTTGTGACACTAATTACCCCATATAATGTAAAATCATCTAGATTACCCATTTTAAAACCTTTGATATATATTTTTTGAATACATGTCAGTTGGTAAAGGTGTGAGGTGATGATTGAGACTCAAAAATACCAAGACAACAATAAGCATTATCATCGATGTCACACTCCAATCTTTGCATATTTTGATGCACCACATAGACCTAACATTCCGGTCTATTCTAACGAATTATGTAAAATATTAAAATGGGGTAAAACCATGTTCAAATGTTTATATATGGTGCATTTATGATTTTGTCTCACTAAACGGGTAATAAGTGTCACAAATGCACGACTATGAGGTAAAAAATGGAATTCACTCTTATTTTTATAACACCTGCCTAAGCAGTAAGCACATTATATAGGCACTTTGCATTCTACAAGAGGTGGTGTTAGGATTTGTCAGCCTCAGTACGGATGTAAAGGCACCAAACCATTTTTTGGGGTGGTTTTGGCGGGAACGAAGCGGAAACAGGGGAAGAAAAGGGCGGGAAAGCGGCAACTTGGGCGGCGCTAACATCAAACACCTCACCGTTCCTCAACCAATCCAATCCATCGACAAGACCTGAGGCGAGAGCGGCGCGATGCAGATCCAGGTTCGTTGTGAGTGCGGCGAGGCGGCGTGCCCGGAGTGGGCCGTGGTTGAGGTGCAGGGCGTGCTGCAGCCGCAGGCCTGCTTCTCCGGCCGCATCCAGGGCCTCCACATCGGCCGCCTCTGCTCCACCTCCTCCTCCCCGTCTTCCAAGGCAAGATCCTACCGTCTAATTCCCCCTCGCATCTCGTTTCTCGATTCGAGCTTGCTCTCATGGTGGTTCTGCCGTTGCCAGGGCGCGTACACCTTCACCATTGGATACCATGAGCTCGCGGGGACCAGGGTGACTCTGAAGAAGCCACTGCTGGTGCTCAGGAAGAAGAAGAACGACGGCCAAGCTGGACCGGCGGCGACGGTGGAGCTGGAGGCGATCGGGGTCATCCGGCACAAGATCCTCTTCAAGGACCGCCCCAAGGCTCTCATCTCAAGTAATCCCTCACTCCAATTTCTTTTACAGTGATTCTGCAGAAGCTTGCTCATCGCGCGGTCCCATTTTCTCCCGCAGAACCGCCGACGAAGGAGAAGAAGGCCCTGCCGTCAGTGGCGACAACATCAGCCGTACCCCCGGCTTCCTGACGAAAAGCTACTGAGAATCTGAAGCAAAGGAGCTCCGATTGTACCCGTGAACCGCTACAAATTGCTGCCCATGTTTAGTTAGTGGTCACATTCTGCCATTGTTTGTGTTGTGCCAAATATCAGTATGGATTTACAGACCATCTGAAGCACGTCACTGCAGCAGTGATAAGTTGGCAGAAAGGCTTACCGAACTTTTGTGGCTGTTTGGTTCCAATCGGATGGGAGCCAAATTTCACTTTGCCGTCAATTTGGTCATATTCTTGGTTGTGTCAGTGGAATTTAAATCCTCCAAATCTTCTCATCAGATATGTGATTTACCATCTGCGACGTAGTTTTGTTTTGCAAACGAGACCAATCAGGCCACTGTCACCCTACCTGGAAAAGTTGCTTGTGTGTGGTGACATGTTATCGGTGTCATTTACTAATTGCTTCATTGATTTCTGTTGGCAGCTCATATGCTTTCGCAAAGGATTGTAGGGGCCATCAAATTTCATTTGGGATCAGAAAACGGAGTTTGAGCGCTTCTCAGTCGACTGACCGTTAGGCAGTCCTTCATATTCTTGTGTCTTTGGTTCATTTTTCTCGTCAAACTTCCTGGGACAGCCTATTATAGTGGGAGGGGCGTTTAGTGCCCTATTTTAGTGGCGTCGATTTGGCCTGGTTTCCTTATGCACTACCAAAGGGTGCGCCGTATATATGTAAATAAATACAACCTCTGGGTTTGCTTCTTGGAACAAAATCAGATCATAAAAAATGCGGTGGTCACCTCTATCTCGATCGGCACTGAATAAACAAATTCCATCACAGCGTGACTCTGCTAGTCCAGAAAATGACACTAAATCATATGATGCACGCCTGGTAACCAATGCAGAGATTCCTTCTTTCACCAACCGGCCTCAATTATGTGGACCAGAGGATCAACATCTGTCATCAACCATGCGTAACATGCGTGTTGAGAGGCTAAAAAAGATCACCTAATCTCCACCACATATTTCAAAGGAGTCTCAATAACTGTTGTATATTTACAGCTTCTTACTCGCTGAAACGATCCTCTCATCCTTTGTCGAGGGTAGAATCATTTTTCAACTGATAGTAAGAACTACCCTACAACTGATTTCGAGCTTTTTGGTGATCCGGTGCAGGCATCCTAGCTCTAACCTTGCTGGGTTTGCATATTTTTACAGTCCCAAAATTCTTCTTACTACTCTACGGATTTTTCTTTCCACGTCTTCACGCCATCTTTATGATTTCTTCCCCTTTTTCATGTCCCTAGGATCGGAGCCCAGGTGATGACTCTGCAAGAGATCTGAAAGAGTAATCTTTCCGCAATTTCCTGAGTCCAGCCTTTGGAATTGTTCACAGATCATCTTGATATCTTTATCCGCAATCTTCCCCATCTCCTTGAGCTTGTAAACGACAAATTCCGATTTCCTGAAATAATGCAAGGCATTAACCAACACAAACTACTAGAAACAACCAAGCTGTCCCCCTAATAAAGAAAACAAATGACATTCCAGGATATAAGATGAAAAAACATTTGCTTTCATAGGAGGATAGTGCTCACCCATTCCAGCAAATTCAGCGTAATGATTAGCTAAAAGTATAACTGACTACCGATAACATCCAGTGTGGGGTATTGAAAAGATCATAACTGAAAGGGGGACTTGTGCAAAGCAATTTATTGAAACATGGCCGCTATTTAGGTATCACATCCTAAATGACATCGACTTATTATTGCGATCTGAGTCATTGTGTTGGAATGACAACCGGTATATAAGGTAGCCATACAAAGGGTGCAGCTACCTTCTTTTATTTCTGAAGCGAGGTCGATTTTCATTTTCTAGGCGGTGCTAGACGCAAATCATTTTGATGCATACATGATACATGCCAGACTCAATCTAACACGTCAAGCAAAACAAAAACCAAATAGTCTCCAGCAGACATATCAATGTGCTAACAGATAGATGAACCACTTCAACATATATCAAATTTACTAAAGCGGAATTATATAATTAAGAATTCACGCTAAAGACAACTAGATTTTTTATGTCGATAATTATTGAGAACCACAGTTGCAAGTGAACTAATATAAAGGGATCTATAATCATAAAAAGAATGCACAGGGAAGGGTATAGCTGGTGCAGCAGTTAACATCAACGAATTCAGAAATAACTGCATATAAAAATATAAAATCAAATGCATTATGCAAACATTACCAAAAATAGCTGAGTGGATAGACCACTAGAATATATTTGTATAGAGAGCACACTTAAGAAGGTCAAATGTGTAAAGTAGTACAATCTAACACTTCTTAGCGCTGAGCTGAAAGTGTCATGAATAACTCAGAATTCTAGAAGAACACAATGTTTGGGAATTTTTTTTTACATGTTGGGATTTTTCCTTTTTGTTTTCGAGGACTACATGAATATGATGGATATCAATGGCATGTTTGGTTCATTGCCAACCTTTAGTACACGTCTCCTGCTCAACGATGGTCAGCCACAAAAGGTTTGTCGAAGGAATTGGTCACTACAACTGTGGCAAGGGTTTGGCCAAATTACGAGCCTATGACTGGTGGGACATGCTGCTAAGAAAATGTGCATGCCACAGCTGTGGCACTAAAACAAACAGTAGCCATAATAGCTGCCACACGTAAAGAAAAGGCTAGGGGGTGAGCAATTGCAACTACAGTACTGTATTTTGATTTCCTCTATTCACTTACATTACGGAATGATTACACAATTCACCATCTAAAACTAAGCACACTCATCAATTATACATGTGTAATTTATGGATACTTAAGTTCAACAACGTAAGTCATTTGGTAAACTTGTTCCTGCAGTAGAATATGATATACCTTTATAACCAATGGAAATAGTTTTTATTCTGATAAATAATTGTACTACAGTGTGCATATCATGATAAATAAACAACATTATGGACGATATATTGTCATGTGTAAGGGCACTCACAACAAATGATCTTTTAAAATGATTAACCAACCAAAAAGTACACAAAAGTCTGCTGCGGTATAACATAAAGTTGATTCATTTACTCACTCCTGAAAATTCCATTAAAACTTACGGTTGTATCTTGCTAACAAAACCATACTCTCTCAACAAACCATACTTTAAATTTATAATGCCATGCTTGTGAGAAAAACTATTAATCTCTTTGGATCTAGTATTATTTTCATGTTACAGCCATAATAGCACACTATTCTATTCATGCAATAACTCAATCTGAAACATACATGAAAACATAAACAGAAAACAAGGACCAAAGAATTGATTCCACCAACATGGCTAGATGATCGATTTGTTACTTGCAATCATTCTATATGTCAACAGAAAAGAAGCTATGTGGTCATAGTTCACCAAAAACACAATTAAGAGATGGTATATCATTCCGCTACAATTTATTCCACATGAAACATATTCAAAGGCATCTCTTTTTAAGATCACAATTTGATTTCTCCTAATTATGTTATATATGGCAATTGTAGTTACCAGCCTACAATCACATGTTTCTTCATCTCCTTTTCAAATTCTATTCTTCAGTAAATTAAAAAATGTAGTGCAATAGAAAAACATATAAAGTACTAAGCTGAGGCATTCTTTAACCGTTTTATAGATTTCTAACTCTAAGATAAGCACAATACAACTTTCTTGAATCCCCCATTATAATGAATAAGCCGCAAAAACCCATTATCTCGTTGGCACATAATATACCAGCATCTTAGCCAATGCTCGTGATACACTGACTGTCGAGTGTCGACTAACTGGCACCAAGATATTCTTTAACTTGTTAGTTGAGCTGTGACTATGTTATGCGTGTTGCTTCGCAAATTAAGTACTACTAGTAAAGTCTTTGAAGTTTGCAGGAGGATGTTCTACATTTGTACTTTGAAAAATCCATTTCTATGCTAAACTGCTGACTGATCTTGACACGAACATAGCTACACAAAATGGTCAATGCAAGAACGAAAATAAGTTTTACAACCACGATGACTTACGTGACATAGCCATTGTTGTCGATGTCCGCAGCAAGAAATTCTGACACGGTCATGTCTCTGGACAGCACCCAGTTGGCCATTGCACGGTGCCTTTTGTCGATCCTCATCTCCGCTAAGTAGAGGAATGCCCGTGCCACAGCTAGGGTGGACACGAGAAGCCAGGCAGAGGCAAAAAGGCGGCCAGGCAGCGTCCTGAAGGCGTGATCCCCGTAGCCGACGGTGGTCACCGACATCACGGCAAGGTAGATGGCATCGAGCCACCCCATATCCTCCACCTTCCTGAGCACAGTGGCCCCGACGCCGACGCAGATGGCCACCACGCCGAGCGCAAGGCCGACCTTCATGCGGACGCGCATCCGGCCCTTCTTGATGTCGAAGATGTAGTTGTGGCGGTGCTTGCGCGCAGAGCGCGGGTTCTTGATGGCGGTGATGAGGAGGTGCTCCTGCAGGTCGAGCACGTAGGAGACCATGCCTGAGAGGAGGATGTCGACGAAGCCGAAGCCGACGAGGACGAAGGAGATGGAGAAGAGCTTGGCGGCGGGGCTGGCCGGGGTGATGTCCCCGTAGCCGATGGTGCAGAGCGTGACGATGCAGAAGTAGAGGGCGTCGACGACGGGGTGGGTGGGCCCGTTGGAGGAGGTGAAGTTGGCCGGGGCGGCGGCGTAGAAGGTGACGCCGAGGGAGAGGTAGGCGAGCAGGAAGAGGAAGGCGTGGAGCACGACGGCGGGCCTCCGCGGCGGCGGCGGCGGGTTGTGGTGGTCGGCCTCGGCGGAGGCGGCGAAGATCGCGGCGCTGAGCGGCGCCATGGCGGGCGCGGTGCGGGAGCGGTGGAGGTTGGTGCGGCCGCCGAGGAAGGTGAAGAGGGAGGGCGTGAGGGGCTGCTGGGGCGGGCTCTCCTCGTCGGAGGGAGGGGAGGGCGAGGCGGAGGTGGAGCAGGCCGGGAGGTCGTAGTCGGCGAACGGGTCGTGCTGGCCGACGGAGGCGCGGCGGTAGTGTCGCGACGGCAGCGGGGGAGGGGGAGGGGGAGGCGGCGGCGGCTGGTCGAGGTGGGGCCCGAAGATGAGGCGGTCCTTGTAGGAGGAAGCCGGGGAGGCGCAGGGCGAATTGGGGGGCGCGGCGAAGTCGGAGAAGGAGGAGTTCTCCGGCAGCGGGGGGAGGAGGTGCGGCACGGTGACGGTCGGGAGCAGCGGGTCCGTGTCCATGGTCGGACGGGGTGGATTGGATTCCTCCTGAATATCCTCGCGGATTACCTAGGGATTCCTCGACGCGGCGGGGGGAGGAGGTGGGGGGATTTGGATCTTTGGGGATCGCTGGTGATTGAAAGGAGGAAGAAGACGGAGGAGGCTGCGGCCGGGAGACGTTGGTGATGTCACCACTCGACGGCGGCGGTGCCTGTTTGCTTGCTAAATTTGTCCTCTTTCTCTCGCTTTCTTTCCTTCCATCAATGAAAATTAGTTGATTTTTTTATAGACGAAATCCGGGGGAGCGGCGGGAGACGATGCAATAATAGGGGGAAAGATATGATGATGATCAAGGATGTTGGCAAATCTTTCGTTTCCGTCGACGTCAACCAGGTTTTTGGTTCGTGTCATAAAGAGGTGTCCACAGATTGTCCCACACCAGTTGACGTAGTCCATGGATAGAGTACATCATATACTCCCTCTTCTCCTAAAAGTTAGGAAAATTAAAAAACATATTTTAAATGTTGAAAAAAAACTAGAATAAAGTTTTGTGGATACATCTTCATATTCTACGTGCTGATAAAGTCGTTTCACAAAAAAATGATTTTTTTTGGCTTATGTAAAAAATAAATAAAAATGTCACGTAAAAAAGCTTTATTTTAGCATTAAAATTTTCTCTTTTGTATACGTCAGAAATTATCGGTTTTCCGTAACGGTTTCGTGAACACATAGAATGTTAAGATCTATGTGCGAACATTTTTTTCTTCTAACTTTTAACATTTCAAAACACGTTTAGAATCTATTTTAAATAAAGGATGCATATGCACCCGGGAGCCAAAACTCCTCTTCCAGTAATTTTGTTTCGTTCAAATATACGAACTCACAGAGTATGTGTTTTAGCCGCGTTAACCTTTTTACATCATGCAACAATGGGAACACAAAAGACATTTGACAAAATGAACATTATTACATTTGGAACGTTTGTTGAACCCCATGGGTGTTAGCGGGTTGGACAACCCCATTCACGGAGAATGCACTGTAGGCGCAGAGAAAAGGTAGAACGAGTAGTGAAAGATAGGACATCCATATATCCAACGGAGAAAACACAAACGACATTGTTCGATCTTAAAATGGTTTGTGGTCTAGACAACATAATTCACGAAGAACACAAGGTATGTGAGGAGGTAGGGTAATAAACGTAGAGCACATGGCCAAAGATATAACATCCTCGTCACTAATGACACAGGCCATCACCACCCTCATTCACAACCATAGTAAGAAAAAATAACAAGACCGTAGGGGGACTCCACCCCGGCTTTGTCATTAAGTTAGAAGTGAGAATTCAAACCCGGGACCTGCACCTTATGCGCTTTTACACGGCTACCACTAGTCCACGGAAAAGTTCTCTCACAACCATAGTAAGGTCGGTAAACCTTTTTTTTGTTCCCATATGGGGGTCTTTTAGCATTTTGTGTCAGATATGTAATCAAATCCGAAATTAATCCGTCCAATATTTGAAGACCACTACTCCCTCCGTCCCTGCCCTGTGTATTAGTCCTGCGTGTATCACTAGGTCATCAATTTGACCTGTATCACATAAATTATATAACATAAAAAATATAGTATTTGAAGTTTATAATGATATAATTTTTTGTCATGTATACCTCATATTAAGTTAGTCAAATTGACGACCTAGGGCTATGCGCAGGGCTAATACACCGGGACGGAGGTAGTACAAGACACTCTTAAGCACTACTATAAATTAGAGCACCTTAATTATACTTATTGCCTCATAATTATTCTTTAATTTACTTTATTTACATGTAAAATATTGTTTTCATGTTGACGCACGTAAATTTTATATTTCTTGAACATGCCAATTGTATACTACATATAGCAAATGACTATCTCTAAAGTTACCAAAGACAATGCAACGGCAAATCGGCAGTAAGAACCGAGATGGTAAGACATGCACAATAGTTGATTAGATAATCTTGATAATTTATTTGATGTTATTTAGCAATGATGAAAACCATATTCTCTAGTGGATCATCTCTAATAAGTTATAAAATTTATATTCGCAATCATGTGGATATGTGACTAACATAAGACATCTTGTACAATGGAAAAAATGTTTTATTCTATTCTATTAAGATTTCATTTCTGATTGAGGATTTGGTGCACCCGGGCACCAGTGCACCCGGATTTTTGAAAATTTAAAAATTATACTTTTGAATTTAAAAAATCACATAAACAAATGCACAGATGTCTACATATATGTTAAATATCTCTGTGAAGTTTCGGCGCATAAGGAGTTTTATTTTGGGCTATAAAAAATTAAATTGGTGGCTGTACATAGGAATAAAAAAACCTTCATTTTAGCCGAAATCTACCTCTTTGTAGTAAAAAATACAATGTATTTTTTCACGAAAATTGTAGTATCCATCGAGAGGATGTGCATACCTACTTGTATATTTTTTTGTTGATTTTTTGGAGACCTAGAAATGTAGTTTGAATTATGTTTTAGAAAATGAGAGCACTAGTGATGTGCAACAAACACTTTCCGATCATTTCTTAGAAAAGAAAAGAATACTTTTCATATTTATTCTCTTCCAACTCAGTAATTATCCTATGTATCATTGCTAATATAGCATCATTGTTGATACTCTGAACACGGAGAAAAATGCAAAACTAACCACATAAGAACCTAACATTTTTTATTTCGAAATGGGGGATCACCCAGCCTCTGCATTGTGATGATGCACACATCTTTGATTTTAATAAAAAGTGTCAATGGTAGTTTCAAACAAGTTTACAATTCAGGGATCACATAGGTTGGTTACATGAATGAGCCAACGAAATAACACAAACAACCACACCTTATGCATCTTAGATACGACTAGTGTGCCGCCAGCCACCCCGGTTGAAGATAGCCCGTACGACCATCATCATACGAGTGCATCCAGAATCCATATGACCCAGGAAGTAGCCATGTGTATAAGCTGCAAAAACGGATTACCTCTGATGTTATTAAAAACAATATCATTTCGATAATTCCAAATTGCTCAAAGAATGGCACACACTCCCATTCTAATATGAGACTTCGTAATCTTATCAATTCCATTCAACCATCTACCAAACAAAATAGTCACATTGGCTGGTGGATTAATATTAAAGTTAAATGTACAACTCTCCAAACCGATTTAGGAAAAGAACACGAAATGAACAAATGCTCCACCGATTCTTGCAAACCACAAAAGACGCACTTCGTGCAGCCCGTCCACTTGCGATTAACAAGATTGTCTTTAGTCAACAAGACTTTTTTATGGAGGAACCAAATTTTTTTTAATCTTTAGTGGTACTCTTAACTTCCATATGTAATTTTGCAAAAATCTTGTGTGATGACACTTTGCTTTCAAAAAATGGTGACACAACAAGATAATACTGACTTTATGCCGGATAATTAATACTGTTTGTAAACTAAAATAAAACTGCACGACTGGTGACAATATCTTAATTTGACGAACGCACAATCCCTTTTTAAGCCGTTTTCCTCAGACGAAGCTGTTCTATAATGAAAGTTTGCATTCGTGCTGGTTTGTCGACTCGAATGGAGCACAAAAGATCATTGACCGATCATGTCCATAAAATCAAAGCAATGCAGATGGATCGGTCAGACAGAAAAGAAATAGATGTCGTACCTAAATATCTTTTTGTTTGCAAATATTAGCCACAAATTCAGAACCTTTAGCCTAATCGTGTCAATATCTGGCAAGAGAAAAAAAAAAAAAGGCCCGACCGAAGAAGAACCACGTCTCCAAAAAAATTCAAGTAATTACTTTAAAAGTTATGGTTTGAACGCGATGTTGTAAGTGTAAATTTGTGTTATGTCTCATAATTGATAACCATAATGTTTAGGGTACAAGGGGTATATATAGGAGGCCTAGCAAACCGACTAACCTAAAACCCTAACTTATGCTACAAGTTGAACTAACCGAATACATAATCTAACATCCCCCCGCAGTGTCAACGTGGGGTTCAATCACGTTGAGACTGAAACGAATGTATGTAAAAGATTGGGTCGGCAATCCCTTGGTGAAGATGTCAGCAAATTGTGCAGTAGTCGGTACATGAAGAACTCGAACTTGGCCCAATGCAACTTTCTCGCGAACAAAGTGGATGTCTATCTCAATATGCTTGGTCCTCCGATGCTGAACTGGATTGTTGGACATGTAGACTGCTGAAATATTATCACAATACACAATAGTAGCCTGCTGAATGGGGCGATGAAGCTCAGCCAAGAGCTGCCGAAGCCAAACTGTCTCAGCAACCGCGTGAGCAACTGCTCGATACTCAGCTTCTGCCGAAGAGCGAGAGACCGTAACCTGTCGTTTAGAAGACCATGAAAGCAAATTGCTACCCATAAAAACACAGTATCCGGACGTGGATCGACGGGTATCGGGACAACCAGCCCAGTCCGCATCAGAATATGCTATCAAACTAGTAGGTGTAGAGGTGTTTATGTGAAGACCATGATTTAGAGTGCCCTTAAGATAACGAATAATACGTTTAATGTGGTTGTAGTGGGGTAGACGAGGATCATGCATATAAAGACAAGCTTGTTGGACAGAGTATGAAATTTCGGGTCGTGTAAGAGTGAGATATTGAAGTGCACCCGCGATGCTACGGTATAGAGAGGGATCGGGAAAAGGGTCACCATCAGAGGATAGTTTGGAGCTGGTGTCAACGGGGGTGCGAGAAGGTTGGCAGTCAAGCATACCAGCTCTAGTGAGAAGATCTAAAATGTATTGACGTTGAGAAAGAAAAAGGCCATGAGAGTCACGGGTAACAGTGATGCCAAGAAAATGATGGAGGACACCGAGATCAGTCATGGAGAATTCAGAACTAAGGAGTGTAATGATATGGTCAAGAAAGGTTTGGGTGGAGGCAATGAGAATATTGTCATCAACATAGAGAAGAACATAGGCTGTGTCAGAAGACGTGTGATAGACAAAAAGAGAGGTGTCGGTGAGAGAGGGAGTGAAACCAATGGTTTGAATATAGTTGGAAAAACATTGAAACCAAGCCCTAGGAGCTTGTTTAAGACCGTATAGAGATTTCTTAAGAAGACATACATGATCAGGCGCAGAAGGATTCTCAAAACCAAGGGGTTGCTGACAATAGACTGTTTCGCGAAGAGAGCCATGAAGAAAGGCATTTTTGACGTCAAGTTGGTGAATAGGCCATGCGGAAGACACTGCTATACTGAGGACCCTGCGAATGGTGCTGGGCTTAACGACAGGAGAGAAAGTTTCGTCATAGTCAATGCCATGTTGCTGGGAAAAACCGCGACAAACCCAGCGAGCTTTATAACGAGAAAGACTACCGTCGGAATGGAATTTTGACGGAAAACCCATTTGCCTGAAACTACGTTTGCACCGGAAGGGCGAGGAACAAGCTGCCAAGTGTCATTCTGAAGAAGTGCAGAAAACTCGTCGCGCATAGCAGCAGCCCAATTGGGGTCAAGGAGTGCGGTTTTGTAGGTTTTGGGAAGGGGAGAAACCGAGGGAGAGGGTGTTGCGAGGAAATTGAGACGTTGTTTTGGAAGGCGAAAGCCTGTTTTTGCACGAGTACGCATAGTGTGATCATTTATTGGGGCTGGAACATGGACAGCATGAGCGGGAAGTGGATGTGGTGTAGAGGCGTCAGGCGCAGCGGAAGAGACAGACGCCGGAGTGGATGAGACAACAGGAGAACCAGCAGAGACAGGTGCCGCGGCAGGAAAGTCTGCCGAAACGGCTGCCGCGGCAGGACTGGGAGCTGGAGCGGCAGGAGAAGCAGGAGAGGCTGCCGCGGCAGAAAAATCTGCCGAAACGACTGCCGCGGCAGGACTGGGAGCTGGGGCGGCAGGAGAAGAAGGAGGGGCTGCCGCGGCAGGGAAAAGGTGGGAAACGGCTGCCGCGGCAGGAAAACCTGCAGAATCGGTTGTCGCGACAGGAGGAGTAGAGGGTGTAGGTGCGGTGTAATGCTGGGGAAAGTGGGTTGTTTGGGCAGGATGGCGACGGGGTGGTGGAGTGGGATTGTCAGAAGAAGGGGATGGTGCACGAGAGGAAAAAGGAAAAATGTTTTCAGAAAACGTGACATGCCGGGAAATATGAACACGGCCAGAAACAAGGTCCAAACAACGATACCCTTGTGTTCGTCAGAATAGCCAAGAAACACACAAGGAAGAGAACGAGGAGAAGTTTGTCGTGGGAGATCGAGGAAGTATTTGGAAAACAGAGACAACCAAAGACACGAAGCTCGGAGTAATTTGGGTGACAAAGGAAAAGAGAGTAGAAGGGGGTGGAGTTCGGGTTGGATTTAGAAGGACGAATATTAAGTAAGTAGGTGGCGGTGCGCAGGGCTTCTGCCCAAAATTTTGGCGGCATGGAAGAATGTATAAGAAGAGTACGGACAATGTCATTGAGAGAGCGGAGAGAGCGTTCTGCTTTGCCATTTTGAGGAGAGGTGTATGGGCAGGAGAAACGAAGAAGTATGCCGTGTTGGAGAAAAAATTGTCTATTTTTGAAATTGTCAAATTCTTTGCCATTGTCACACTGAATAAACTTGATTGGGAGGAAGAAGTGGGTAGCGATGTATTTCTGAAAGTTAATAAAGGTGGTGTGGACATCAGATTTGTTACGTAGGGGAAAGGTCTAAACAAAATGGGTGAAATCATCAGAACAACGAGATAGTACTTAAAGCCTGAGACACTAATATGCGGTGAGGTCCATAGATCACAATGTAACAGCTCGAAAGGAAAAGTGCTAACAGTAGTGGATGAACTAAATGGCAATCGAACATGTTTGCCTTGCTGACACGAAGAACAGATGGAAGAATTATGACTATCTCGATTACAGTTTATTGAAAATTCACTAAGCATAGATGATAATGTGGCGGTGTGGGGGTGGCCAAGACAGTGATGCCATAGGTCGACGGAGGCGTTCATGGAGGTGGGTGGATCGGAGGTGGCAGCGCCATGGAGGGTGTAGAGGTCGCCTGAGCTATTGAACCGAGCGATCTCCGCTTTGGTCTGGTAGTCCTTCACAGATAAACCAAAAGGATCAAATTCCATAGAAACATGATTGTCGCAGGTGAATTGACGAACAGAAATTAATTTTTTTGATTAGTGCGGGTGCAATAAGAACATCCCGAAGGAGAAGTTGTTTTGTGGGTGTAGGAATAGAGGTTTGACCGGTGCAGTAAATAGGTATAGAGGAGCCGTTTCCTAGGATGATTGAAGAGAGAGGGGTGGGGGAGAAATTTGACAACATATTACTAGAGGCAGACATGTGACTAGAGGCGCCGGAGTCGAAGATCCAGTCCATACCTGAGTTTCCTTGGGCAGCGAAGTTGTTCATGGCCTGCAAAAACGCAGACTGGTCCCAGCTTGGTGAAGGTGCAGCAATTGGTGCCGAGGGAGGAAGCGGTGCAGTCGAAGGAGGCGCCAGGAGCACAGGGGGGAGGCTGGTACAGCGGGGGGTGCTGGTATTGCATGTAGGACATCCCCCCGTCGTGGTAGACCGGGGCGGCGTAGTAGGCATTCGACGGAGCACGCGGCGCGAGGAGGCCAGGAGCGCCAGTTGTGGGGGCAAAGTCCGGACGCCCAGTTGCCTGTGTATGCCGGAGGAGCACCGATCGGAGAGGGGGCCGCCCAGGGCATGGACCAGGCCTGGACCATGCCTGTCCATGGATCATGGGGCGGGCGCCAAGTGGGAGCCGCGGGAGGCGCGACAGGGGCGGGCGCAGGCGGTAGGGGAGGTGGAGGAGCCGTTGGTGGAGCAGGATGAGCCGGTGATGACGGAGGAGCTGGACGGGGCGGCCAGTACATCGGGTTTTTCCCTTTGTAATTAGGGCTGGGACGCCAGCCTGGAGGGGGCTGCCCGGCCGAAGAGGGGAACGGCACCGGAGGGCCTGCTGCGGCAGAGGTTTGGCCCGCATGTCCTTCCGCGGCAGGAGTGGGCAGCAGCGGCGGCCGGGTGGAGGCGGCGAAGACTTGAGGGCGCACCTCCCGGTGAGTCAGATCGTCGTCGGCATTCTGGAGCAGGGTCCGAATCTCCGCGAAAGTGGGTGGAGGTCGCATGAGCGGTATCATGATCGCCTGCGTCCTGAACCGGTCGCTGAGCCCCTGAAGAAGGATGGTTTTGAGCTGACGATCGGGCATGGGGTCGCCGAGTTCGCGGAGCTCGTCAGACATCGTTTCGATGCGCTGGAAGTAGACGCTCAGCGAGGAGCCCCCCTGAGAGGTGTTACGAATCGCAGAGTTGAGATTGTTGATCCGGGCGTCGGCATTGTCCTGAAAGAGCTGGCGCAGGGACGCCCAGAGGGCGGCAGCGGTGGCAGCCTCACGGAAGACGAGGTTGAAGATCTCCGTGGACACGCTGGTGTAGATCCACTGGATGATGGCGAGGTCGTCCGTGACCCAGCGAGGATCGTTGGGACGGGGGGGGGGGGGGGGGGGCAGCGTTGGCGGCGATGTGATCGCGAAGATTGCAGCGTCCGAGGTGAACCTCAAAGAGATGGCGCCAATGGTAGTAATTGTGCTGGGCTAGGTCTAGAGTGATTGGGATAAAGGGGGTGACATCGGCTATTGTGTCTGTATAGGAGAGGGGAGCAGCCATGGTGGCCGTAGAAGAGAAGGTGGTGAGGGAGGAGGAGGTGGAGGTGTTGACGGAGGCGGCGGCTGCGGCTTTGGCCTTCTGATCGAAGTAGCCAGGTGGCGGCAGCGGAGGTGGTGTTGGCGGCGGCGCCATAGGCCTAGGATCTAATCTGATACCATGTAAACTTGTGTTATGTCTCACAATTGATAACCATAATGTTTAGGGTACAAGGGGTATATATAGGAGGCCTAGCAAACCGACTAACCTAAAACCCTAACTTATGTTACAAGTTGAACTAACCGAATACATAATCTAACAGTAAGTTTAAAGAAGTTTCACGAAAGCTACATATACAACTACTGGGGACTTGCATGCATGAATTGATCCGCCAGGCTCGAAGTGTTCCTTGGCATCCGGATATTATCCCATCATTTTAAATAATTCCGTTAAAATTTATAGTTTGAAGGCGATGTTGGAACTTTAATATCGAAGTCATACAAAAGCTAGCTATACAAGTATATGGGAGCTACTTGAACAAATTTATCTGCCAACTAGCTCAAAGTCGCTCCTGGACACAGCGCACTACCCATCAATGTAGAAAAAAAAAGACAACTTTTTTGATACCCTGGTACTTCAAAACCATGCGGTGGAGCACCAGCTCGATCTGACCATCCGTGATGAAAGGGCGTGTTTGACTTTTTACCTGCCATCCCAATAGATCAGGAGTAGCCATTACCAGCAGAAAAAAAAATCCGAACAACCCGATCGAAATTGAGATTATTTTTCCGCTCGCCGCCGCCATCCATCGCTGCCGCCGACGCCGCCACTGCCTCGTCTGCATGCACCGGGAACAACCGCGACCCTCGCCCCATTTCGTCTCAGATTTAGAAAGAAATGATGGTTGACCGAGTGGCTAAACAATCTAAGACCAAAAGACCGAAATACCCCAGGCCAAATAATACAAAACCGCTGGTATTAGTTTTTTTAAGAGAAATTATCATTTTACCCCTCCCGTCGAGGTACTCCACCTGCTTGGCTGAGATTTCGAGCCGGTACTCCAACAGCCATTGGATCACCAAAAATGGGACGGCCCCAATTTATTTCGGGGTACAGTAAAAGTCCTAAAAAAAGCATTAAAATTTGTAGTCTGAACCTGGGTTGAACCAAAGTTTTATGAAAGAGTGTGTAGAACATATTTGAACAGTTTTGTCTGCTAATAATTTCAAATTACCTCCTCTGTGCATAGACTATGATGATCAAATTTCAGGTGATCGCATACATTTTTTTATGTGTGAACACATTGTTCAAATACAAAAAAAATACAAAATTTCATGTAACGCATAACTTCGTTTCCATGTGACATCCAAACATAAATATTTTAATCAGAATTTTCATAATCAAAAATCAGTTCTTATGAGAATTGGATTTCTCTAACCGAACAAGGTGTAAGATTGCATCTCCGGTCGATTGGAATATTGGATATATATACATCCACCTCCCCTAACCAAGCAAGTTATATGATTTGTTTTCATGTACTCCCTCCGATCCATAAAAAGTGTTGGCCCTCGTAGTACAAAATTTGTACTAAGTATAAAATGAGCGACACTTTTTATGTATCGGAGGGCGTAACTAAGCTTCAACGTTGACAAAGCCACCACATGCTTCTCGTTGTGGATTGGAAACATCACTTCCAACTGAAATTCCAAAATTCGTAGCGATCCAGCTTTAAAAAAAAAATCATAGCGATCCACATCAGCCAACCATTCGGCAAGGTAAAGTAGCTTCAATCCCTTGACGCCGACATTTCACGGTTTGCCGGAAATGCCTTGTCAAATTCATGTGACTGATGGTGTGTTTTCGATCATTCCCAACGAAATGGCTAGCTGTTGGCAGTGGACTACACATGACACACACCGGCAGTTTCGTCGTAAGCTCCGATCGGTCGCAGGCACATGATGAGATGCTTCATTCAGGGATTAGCTTAATTAGCTTGGAGAATCCATCTAAGGCCCGGCCGTCATCAAGGGAGAGAATTGCTGTATGTTTGGCATGTGCACCATCTGACTTTGGCTATAGCTGTCCGGTGTCGTTGTCATCCTGTTTATTTTATAATTTTTTCCAACCAAGCAGGAGCAGTGTGTTATATTAAGATAGAGAAGAAAGCCTCACGAAAAGGCTGAATGTGTTGAACCGGCCCATGAGGCCCAGCCCATGTGTGGCTGACCTAGAAGAGGTGAGACGGGAGGAGAGCAATAGGGTGAATCAAATCGACACGAGCCAGCCCCAGCATCCATGAGTGACAAGAGGTGAGCTCCTCCCCGTACTTCAGCATGGTATTAGAGCTCAGGTTACGGCCGACAGCGGAGATGGCAACGGCGGCGCCGTCGGTGTAGTCCCCGGCAAGGCGGCGGCGCATCTCGGCAGCTGCGAGCGGGCCGCGAGCGTGTGCGTGCAGGAGAGCTGCGGGAGCAGGCGATTGGCTGCGTGTTGCTGCTTCTGCGTGTGAAGAGTGTTCGTGGAGTTGTGGCTGGCTGTGAGGTAGCTTGGCTGTAGGAATAGCTGCCCGCTCAGAGCTGCTTGCTAGGATGAAAAGAAGCAGTTTAGAGGAGGAATTTGCTGTTGTGTGTGAGCTGGCTTGCAGCTGTCCGGCGAGGGAGCAGTTGTGTTGTATGCAGCGGTGAAGATGGCTGATCAGAAGAGCTTAGGTGAGGCTCTTGAGAAGCTCACGTTGTTTCTCACCGCCAAGACAGATGGCTCGAACTCGGGGGCCATCGTTCCTCGACAGGAAGTGGTCCAGAAGATTGACTTGTCACCGACTGAAATTAAGTTAGAGGGTGTTACCAACTATCTGAGTTGGTCTCGAAGGGCAATGTTGGCTGTAGAGCAGAAGGATCTTGATGGGCACTTGGTTGGTACTGTTGGGGAACCAGCAGACAAGGCTAGTGCAGAGGGAAAGAAGTGGAAGGCCGTCAACTCTTTGCTTAAAGGCTGGTTGTTGAATTCGGTGGTGCCCTCCATTGCTCGCTCTGTGGAGGGGTAACCACAGCTGCGGGGATGTGGAAGACTCTGTCTACCCAGTACTCCGGCAAGGGCAATGTCATGCTCATTGCTTTTATTGATGAGAAGATTCATCGTCTTCGCCAAGGGGAAATGTCAGTGATGGCATATGTGGCGGAGCTACAGGCTTAGTGGGCAGATCAGGATAACTGTGACCCTCTCGAACTCTATGACGCAGCCAGCATTGAGTCAGGGCACAGGTGGATAGCACGAAGGCGTGTGCTGAAACTTTTAGATGGGCTCGACCGTTGTTTTGATGGAAGGAAGGCTTCCCTGATGCACCGGACCTCTTTGCCTACTATTGATGAGGCTATTGCTGCAATGACTCAAGAGGAAGTGTGTGTTGGAAATATGCCCAAGAGGCAATAATAAAGTTGTTTATTATCATATTTCATGTTTGTGATAAATGTTTATTATCCATGCTATAATTGTATTAGCCAAAAACAAATACATGTGTGGAATATAAACAACAAAGTGTCCCTAGTAAGCCTCTACTAGACTGGTTCGTTACTCAAGAGATGGTTAAGGTTTCCTAACCATGGACTTGTTATAGTCACTTGATAACGGAATCATATCATTAGGAGAATGATGTGATGGACAGACCCAATGATAAAGCATAGCAATTGATCGTGTCACATAGTTTCATTGCTAACGCTTTTGTATATGTCAAGTATAGTTTTCTTAGACCATGAGATTGTGTCACTCCCGTTTACCGGAGGAATGCTTTGTGGACATCAAACGTCACTTCGTAACTGGGTGATTATAAAGGTGGCTTTCAGGTATCTCCGATGGTACTTGTTGGGTGACATGAATCAAGAGTGGGATTTGTCCCTCCATGTGACGGAGTACATCTCTGGGCCCTCTCGGTAATATAGCATCCGGAAGTTTGCAAACATGTGACTAAGTGGTAGTCACGGGGATCCTATATTATGGAATGAGTAAAGAGAACTTGCCAGGTAACGAGATTGAACTAGTTATGGTGATACCGACGATCAAGTCTCGGGCAAGTGATATATCGTGAGACAAAGGGAATCGTATACGGGATTAATTGAATCCCTGACATCGTGGTTCAACCGATAAAGAACTTCGTTGAATATGTAGGAACCAATATGGACATCCCGGTCCCGCTACTGGTTATTGATTAGATCGTGTCTACATGTTCTCGAACCCGTAGGGTCACACACTTAAGGCTTCGATGTAGCTAGGGCTTAGGTTGAGATAATTAATGGTGTAATCAAATGTTGATTCGGAGTCTCGGATGAGATCCTAGACATCACGAGGAGTTCCGGAAGAGTCCGGAGAATAAGATTCATATATGGAAAGTAGTTTCCGGAGGTGTCGGAAAAGTTCCGGAAATTTCCGGCAGGGTACCGGAAGTTTCTAGAAGGGTCTAGAAGTGGGGCCCACCTGCGTGTGGGGCCAACATGGACTGAGGCTTGGTGCATTAGCCCACGTGGGCTGGCCGCACCAAGCCCCAAGGGCCCATGCGGCTAGGGCATGAGGGAGCCAAACCCTAACCCTAGGGGCCAACTTCGGGGCCAAGCAAACCCTTGGCCGCCGGCCCTAAGGGGGTGGGAGGCGCACCCCTTGGCCTCCTATATAAAGAGGGCCAAGGGGCAGCCCCCTGGATGCACACCCAAAGCCGCCGGCGTCTTGCTCCTCCTATCCCTCCTCCTCTCTCCCACAGCCGCTTGGCGAAGCCCTGCTGGAATC